>WSYH01000727.1:15500-98923 GCA_036426205.1 Ascaphus truei | reverse complement strand
CTGTTGAACCATATAACCCCCCTAACGCCCCTATTAAGCCATATAACTCCCCCCTAACTCCTCCTCTAAAGCCATATAACCCACCTACCCCATCCCTATTACAGCCACATAACTCCCCCTAACTCCTCCTATTAAGCATTACCCCCCTAACTCTCCTATTAAAGCCATATAACCCCCCTAACTCCTCATATTAAAGAAACCATATAAAACCCCCCCTAACCCTCCTATTAAGCCCATAACTCCCACATAACTCTCCTTTAAAGCCCTATAACCCCCCTAACTCCTCCGATTAAAGCCATACAACTTCCCCTAACTACCACTCCTATTAAAGCCAATAACCACCCTACACTCCTCCTATTAAAGCCATACTAACCCCCTAACGCCTCCTATAAAGCATATAACCCCCCTAACTCCTCCTATTAACATGCCATATAACTCCCCCGAACTCCTCCTATTAAAGCCATAACCCCCCTAACTCCTCATATTAAGCCATATACCCCCTCACCTAGCTCCTCCTATTAAAGCCATATAACACCCCCCTAACTCCTCCTATTAAAGCCATATAACCCCCCCCCAAAATCCTCATATTAAAGCCATATAACCCCCCATAATTCTCCTATTAACAAGCCATATAACTCCCCTACTAACTCCTCTATTAAAAGCCTATAACCCCCCACTCCTCTATTAAAGCCATCATAACCCCCCTTAATTCCTCATATTAAAGCCATATACCGCCCCTCACTCCTCCATTAAAGCCTATAACCCCCCTAACTCCCTCATTTCAAAGCCATATAACCCCCCTAACTCCTCATTAACACCATATAACTCGCCCCTAACCCCTCCTATTACAAAGCCATATACCTCCTAACTCCTCCTATTAAATACCCTATAAACCCCCCCCCTAACACTCCTCTATTAAAGCCATATAACCCCCACTAACTCCACTCTATTCAACCACCCTATAACTCCGCCCCCTAACTCCTCCTATTAAAGCCATATCCCACCCTAACCCTCTGCTATTAAAGCCATATAACCCCCCCTCGCCTAACGTCCTCCTATTAACAGCCATATAACCCTAAACCCCTCCTATTAAAGCCATATAACCCCCCCTGATCTCCTCCTATTAACGCCATAATAACCCCCCTAGCTCCTCCTATACAGCCTATAACCCCCATAACCCTCCTATTAAAAGCCATCATAACCCCTCCCCTACTCCCTCATATTAAAGCCATATAACTAACCCCCCCTAGCTCCTCCTATTAAAGCCATATAACCCCCCCAACTCCTCCTATTAAAGTCATATAACCCCCCCAAATCCTCATATTAAAGCCATATAACTCCCCATAAATTCTCCTATTAACAGCCATATACTCCCCTACTCCTCATATTAAAAGCCATATAACCCCCCTAGCTCCTCATATTAAAGCCATATAACCCCCCCCTTAATTCCTCATAAAAGCCATATAACCGCCCCTAACTCCTCCTATTAAAGCCCTATAACCCCCCTAACTCCTCATATTAAAACCATATAACCCATAACCCCCTCTAACTCCTCCTATTAACAGCCATATAACTCGCCCCTAACCCCTCCTATATAAGCCATATAACCCCTACAACTCCTCTCTATTTAAAGCCCTCCAGATAAACCCCCCCCTAACTCCTCATATTAAAGCCATACCCCTCTAACTCCTCCTATTAACAGCCATATAACTCGCCCCTAACTCCTCCTATTAAAGCCATATACCCCCCTAACTCCTGCTATTAAAGCCATATAACCCCCCCTAACTCCTCCTATTAACAGCCATATAACCCCTAACCCCTCCTATTAAGCCTATAACTCCCCCCTAACTCCTCCTATTAAGCCTATAACCCCCCTAGGCTCCTCCTCCTATAAACAGCCATATGAACCCCTCATACTCCTCCTATTAAGCCATTAACCCCCCTAACTCCTCATATTAACAGCCTATACCCCCCTAACTCCTCCTATTAACAGCCATATAACTCCCCCCTAACTCATCCTATTAACAGCCATATAACTCCCCTAACTCCTCCTATTAAAGCCATATAACCCCCCTAACTCCTCATATTAACAGCCCCATATACCCCCCCCCCCCCAACCACTCCTCTATAAGCCATATAACCCCCTTAGCTCCTCCATGTAAAGCACATAACCAACCACCCCTAGAGAAACTCCTCCTACTTAAGCCATATAACACCCTAACTCCTCATATTAAGCCATATAACCCCCCCCTAACTCCTCATATTAAGCCATATAACCCCCTAGCTCCTCCTATTAAGCCATATAAACCCCCCAACTCCTCCTATTAAGTCTATAACCCCCCCACATCCTCCTATTAAAGCCATATAATCCCCCCTAACCCTCATATTAAAGCCATATAACCAACCCCCCTAACTCCTCATATTAAAGCCATATAACCCCCCCTAGCTCTTCATCATATTAAAGCCATATAACCCCCCCCTAAGTAAAACCTTGATTCGCGCTGCCGAGAGACGCAACGTGACAATTATGTCATTTGAGTTCATTTTACTCCAAAGTCGCCTTGATTTATCCCCCCAATATTTTCTGCATATGGCCATTCATGTTCTTTTTATTTATTTTATTTATCTTATACTATATTAGTGAAAGCACTGTATGCCTGCCACACACACACACACACACACACCCACCACACCCACACACACACACAACAACACACACACCACAACACACACACCACACCACACAGACACACACCACACACACACACACACACTACACTATGGGGGGGTGTACATTACGCAATGTATAACCCGGGGGTTGTGCTCACATACCCACCGGTCCCCCGAGCCTCCGCCTCTTCCTCCCCTAACAACATCAGCCTCCACACCCCCCGGCTCACCTCCTCGCTCTCCCCGTTTCCCTCTCTCACGCTCTCTTTCCAAGCCCCCCCCCCCCCCCACGCCGCGCCCTCAGCTTCGCCTGGTACAGTCAGCCGGGGAGCGAGTGCCCGGACCACGTGGGTCGGCCACAACAAGCTGCCCCTCCCTCCCTCAGATTCCATGTGGGCCTTCCGTACGGTGAGTGAGCGGGCCTTCACCTCCCCTCACCCCCACACCCCCTTCACACCAACCCTCACCCCTCTTCACCTCCTCCCCTCACCCAGCCCTCTCACCCCCCTTCACCTCCCTTCACCTCCTCCCCTCCACCCCCTCCCGGCGCCGCTACAATCAGCGGGGGGATCGCGCCCGGGACAAACAGCGTGTGGAGGGCCACAAACAAGTTTGCCTCCCGCCTCATCCACGGGGAGCTGCCGTGACGGCTGAGGGCAGCTGTCTGGTTACGGGGTGAGTGGAGCTGCCGACGTGATGATGCTTTGACGGTGAGTGACCTCCGTGCCGTAACTTAGTTGTGCGAGCTCGGACGGTGAGGGAGCGCCTTCACCCTCCCTGCACCCCCCCTCACGCTCCCCTCACCCACCGACCCTCACCTCCTCTCACACCCCCCTTCACCTCCATCAGGTCTGGAGCCTACACATGTTCTCTAACCTCCCCTATCAGGTCAGGAGCCTACACATGTTCTCTAACCTCCCCTATCAGGTCTGGAGCCTACACACGTTCTCTAACCTCCCCTATCAGGTCTGGAGCCTACACATGTTCTCTAACCTCCCCTATCAGGTCTGGAGCTTACACACGTTCTCTAACCTCCCCTATCAGGTCTGGAGCTTACACACGTTCTCTAACCTCCTATTAAAGCCATATAACCCCCCTAACTCCTCATATTAACAGCCATATAACCCCCCTAACTCCTCCTATTAACAGCCATATAACTCCCCCCTAACTCCTCCTATTAAAGCCATATAACCCCCCTAACTCCTCATATTAACAGCCATATACCCCCCCCAACTCCTCCTATTAAAGCCATATAACCCCCCTAGCTCCTCCTATTAAAGCCATATAACCCCCCCCATCAGGTCTGGAGCCTACACACGTTCTCTAACCTCCCCTATCAGGTCTGGAGCCTACACATGTTCTCTAACCTCCCCTATCAGGTCTGGAGCTTACACACGTTCTCTAACCTCCCCTATCAGGTCTGGAGCCTTGTTATGGAACAAGAGCCACATTTCTGACTCACCCCCCTCTCTCCTTTGCAGTTTCTGCTACAAGGGAAGTCCCTCCTCAGAGAAATGTCCTTCGAAAAACAGGAAAGGGACACCCCACTACCTCCAGAAAAACGGAAAGAGTGGGAAACGTGGAAACACTCCCTGAAGGCCCTCGAGCAACTTCAAATCCCACGCCCCTATTCACCTATATCTCTCACCGCCGCACACAGCAAAGAGCTTTGCGTGTTCTCAGATGCCTCCACCAAAGCTATAGCAGCGGTGGCCTACCTAAAAACCACGGACGTGGATGGAAGTTGCCACATCAGGTTCATCCTTGGCAAAGCTAAGCTGGCGCCACAACCTGACCATACTATACCCAGACTCGAGCTGTGTGGTGCAGTGCTAGCAGTAGAACTGGCGGAGCTTATCGAGAATGAGATGGACAGCAAACCAGATGCCGTCAAACTCTACACAGATAGCAAGGTGGTACTGGGATACATCTACAATAAGAAAAGGAGATTCTACGTATACGTAGCTAACCGCGTAGAAAGAATCAGGAAGTCAACCCAACCAGAACAATGGCACCACGTGCCCACAGAGCAAAATCCCGCAGATCACGCCACCAGATCAGTACCCGCATCTCAACTGCAGAATACGTCGTGGCTCACAGGACCAATGTTTCTTGCGCAGCCTGCGGAAACGCTACCAACCCCAGTTGACGATTTTGAACTCGTGGATCCCGAAAAGGATACGGAGATAAGGACCCCACAAGTATCCGTGGTACTCACCAATGTATCGCACAAAAACGCATTCGGATCACATCGATTCCAACGCTTCTCAAAGTGGACGGCCCTTCTGCGAACAGTAGCCCATCTCGGGCATATAGCCTCCTCCTTCCGCCAGACACCAGACGGTAAAACTACCGGTTGCCACGGCTGGCACATCTGCAAAGAGCTGCGCACCGTAGAGGAAATTACAAAGGCTAAGGAAACTGTTCTGAGTCATGTTCAAAGGGAAACATATGCGGAAGAGATCAATTGCATTCGCGGAAAGAAGAGTGTTAACAAAAACAGTCCACTTTGGAAGTTGAATCCCTTCATCGACAACGACGGCCTCATGAGAGTAGGAGGCCGCCTCAATAAGTCCCAACTGAGCAGGGAGGAAAGCAACCCTCTTATCATCCCTGGCCGGCATCACATCGCCACTTTGTTGGTGCGCCACTACCACGAACAAGTCATGCATCAGGGACGACACTTCACCGAAGGCGCCATTAGGGCGGCGGGCATTTGGGTCGTTGGCATGAAAAGGTGCGTGGCCAGTAATCTCCACAAATGTGTTAGGTGCCGAATGCTGAGAGGCAAAAGCTAAGACCAAAGGATGGCGGATCTACCTGTCGACAGACTTAACACAGAACCCCCCTTTACCTATGTAGGACTCGATGTATTTGGGCCCTGGATGGTCATCTCACGTAGAACTAGAGGCGGGCTAGCAAACAGCAAACGATGGGCGGTACTCTTCACCTGCATGAGTACACGAGCTATACACATCGAGGTTATAGAATCTATGGATGCTTCAAGCTTCATAAATGCCCTCAGAAGGTTCTTTGCCGTCAGAGGACCAGTTAAACAAATACGCTCCGATTGTGGTACCAATTTCGTTGGAGCATGCAAGGAATTACAAATAAACACTAAGGACAATAGAGACAATAGTATCCAAAGATACCTGCGCGACCAAGAGTGCCGTGGACTTTTAAGAGACATTGTGGTGCGTCAAGCTAACCAAGAGCTGCACACCCACCTGGCTTCCCTTACTGGAAGGCCTGGCCAAAGGACTTTGATGCCAGTGGTACCAGCCGGTATCACATTGCTATGGAAATATGGACCTTTGCAGTATATTGTTATGTTGTATGTATTGCACATATGTTCCACATAGCTTGCCATATAGTGGTATCTACAGATACCAGACGGGGAGTGTTATGGAACAAGAGCCACATTTCTGACTCACCCCCCTCTCTCCTTTGCAGTTTCTGCCTGTCAGAGTTTATTCCGAGCTGCATGGAGTCTGCAGACACATAGTGTGCCTGCGTGGCTTGCAACAATGTTGCACTCCTTGCCTGCGAGCATGACATCAGTGAGCTGCTACAGCAGTCTCTGAGATCCTCACCAGAATGGGCTAGTCTGCCCCCCCTCCTGTTTGTTCAGACATGGTCTGCCCCTAGACTTTTCCTTTGCCCACACCGCACCTCACTTCCTTTTCAACCCTGGAGACAGTGAGTAAAGAACCCTTCTCTGTTTATAACCCTTGGTGAGGCCATCTCTTTTTACCGGTTTCTAACTAATAATCACCACTACACACCATCCACAAGTATCTGTACCCTGCTACCTTTTCCCAATAAAGTGGAGGAAATATTACAGGACTTGGAGTGATTTAAAAGGGAACTGTGTTAATGCTATCGGGAGCCATTCATACCAACGTGCCCTGGCTTCAGAATAAGCCTACACATGTTCTCTAACCTCCCCTATCAGGTCTGGAGCCTACACACGTTCTCTAACCTCCCCCATCAGGTCTGGAGCATACACATGTTCTCTAACCTCCCCTATCAGGTCTGGAGCTTACACACGTTCTCTAACCTCCCCTATCAGGTCTGGAGCCTACACACGTTCTCTAACCTCCCCTATCAGGTCGGGAGCCTACACATGTTCTCTAACCTCCCCTCTTCTCCAGCCATATCCAGAAGGACCTTAAGCAGGGTCCCCAGTGGTCATGGCGGCGCCTGCAACGGCGTGCGCGCCGCACATCAGACTCTCACCTCTTGTCAGGCAGGCCCCAGTAGCTCCTTCTGTGTGCCATCCCCTCTCACAATGGCGCGTCCGCCGGCAGGGAACACAAGAATTTTGGCACGTGCTCGGCGGGCAGCCATGGCTGTGCCCCCCCATCATGGTCGCGCCCCCCGCGCATCCCCATCGCTCTCTAACAGACTGCAGATCGTGGCTGTAATCTGTGCATGCCAAGGTCGCCAGGCACACGTGAAGCAGTGAGCACTGGGTCCGTAGCCTAATACAGAGGTGCTCAACTCCAGTCTTAAAGACCCCCCCTCCCAAGTCAGGCTTTCAGGATATCCCTGCTTCAGCTCAGGTTGCTCAACTGAGCCACCTGTGCTGAAACAGGGATATCCTCAACATCTGACCTGTTGGAGGCCCTTTGAGGACTGAAGTTGAGCACCTCTGCTCTAACACAAGCCATTAAAGCCCTGACTCAGTGCCCACGTCCACCCTCTGGCTGGGATTCCACCCTGACTAACTGCAGGACTAGGAAAACATATGATGTGGCCATTTGTTTGCAGAAAGGAGTCAAAGTGGGAAATCATAGCCCCCCCCCCACCCCCCCTCTCCCCACTTTTTATGAGCTGTTGCCTGATCTCCTCTTGTTGCTTTGGTAGCAGGCTTCTAAATCAATGCATACAGCTGTTCCTGCTTCTCCGGGTCCCAGCAGGTGTATTGCCCAGTGAGGCCTGCCTCACCCCCCTCCCCTACTCACATCACAAATAATAAGGCCTTATGCACACCAACCATCCATCATAGTAATGGCCGGTCCCAGCGAGGCCTGCTCTCTCAGACTAACGTTTTCTTAATGCATTAGCTGTCCTCTTTCCACGGATTATTACTTATGCTTTCGGGGTCCCCTTTTAATTGAATAACCTCTGGCCCTGGTGAGATGGGGGGGGGGGATTTGTAGAGGGGGGGAGGGGGGTAGACGACGACACTATTTATTTGTGCTGAGGAAGGAAAAAAAAGAAAAACAATAGACTTATTGTGCTTAGTGAAATCAATTTGCCGGGAGAGCCACATCTGGTGCGATTTAAGCTAATGCACGGGGAGGCTGACTTTAGGCCCTGAAGCCATTTCAACAGGTGACAAAGGGAGGCCCCACACACTACAAGTGCAGGCAGCGGAGTTATTTGTGCAGTGGGTTTTTTACTAACAGTACAAGACAATGTATTAGTAGCTTCTCACAATATGCTGCTGTCAACTGTTTCTGGTTTCAGGGTCCCGAACGTAGTATAAGGTGTGTTGGTTGAGAAATTGCTGCCGTCCCTCCTCCTCCCGCCTTTTTATTGGGTGCCAAATTAAAGAACCCTTCTGGGTCAGTGCCACTGCTGCCTCGCTGGGAGCTATTTATTATAATGGGAATGCTGGACCCATACCGGCCAAATGACTCCACTGTGTGATAAGGATTCAAGACGGACTTCAGGTCTAAGGCTACGACCCCATTATATATATATATATATATATATATATATATATATATATATATATATATATATATATATAGCGGTGTTTCCCCCACCCTCTGGGTGATTCCCTGGCTACCAGGTGTGTAGTGGTGCCTGTTGGCCCACAGTAGATCTGAGATTCCGCTGATGTTGTTGGGGTAACAGGACAGGCTTTAAGGGTGACAGCTGGTTGTTTCTCACGTTGGTGTCGGCGCCTTCATCTACCGCAGGCTCCAGTAGTTCTGGAAGCAGTCCCTGCAGAATAACTCTCCTCCTCCTCCAGACAGACTGCACGCTCAGGCAGAAGTATATTTACATATTCTTTGCAGCATACAGCATACACTGGATACAAAGCTTATTCTCTAACACTGGTCTCCAACCTCTAGATGGTCCCTGGACTCACACCCCCAGCCATGGGCACCAAGGGAGGTCTGACCTCTTCCCTTACTCCCTGTTAGAGTAAGGGGTATGGTACTCACTTCCACTCCCCAAGGGGAGGGGACAGAAGGAGCCCGAGCCCTGAACACCTCTGCTGTGAGACCAGTCTCTCTCAATGGGAGAGACCAACAATTTAGGTGTGCAGTCCCTTAAGTACAGAGGGGGAAGGTCCAATGTCTGAGCCCCTTATTGGACAGTTCACCGGCCTTAGCCCATCCCCTCCCTTGCCACTCAAGGGAGCTGCTTGTTGGAAAAACCCTGGATTGGGCCTAACACTGCCTACCCTGTACCAGGATTTATGTGTCAGGCAGGGTAGATTAGTAGCCAAGCCAGGCATGGCTATATATATATATATGTGTGTATATGTGTGTATATATATATCTGTATATGTGTACACATTGTGAAAAGCGTAAAAGCGTAAATAAGAAACACAATCTGAGGTTATTTTGAAACAGAATAACACGTGAATTTATTCAAGTCAAGTGCACAACGGAGACAGCTTTTAAAAAAAAACTCTCTAAACAATAAACATGTGTAACCATGCTGTAAAATGGCTGCAGTCATCTCTCCTGCTGACAGTAAGGCCTGGTAAGTTATGTGCATGCCAGCAGTTATCATGGAGGTTTGCACTCACACCCTGGTGAGGTGTCATATGTCCCATAGGAAGTGACAACATGCTGTGTGTCCACGGTTAGTGACATCAGAGATGTGCCTGTTCCTAGGTGATATAAGACACAGCACTGTCTAAAGTTAGTTGAGTTCCTGTTGCTGTGCTGCCTCTGTTCAGTAAGAGGCACATGGAGGTCTGCAATATTGTTGCAGTAGTCTGATGCAGAGCTGTGAGTCTGGCAGCACAAGGCAGACAGAGAAAAGCTGTTGGAGTGTTATGTAAGAGCTATGAGACAAGAAGCAAGTCTGAGTGCAGGCTTGGGAGGAGACAGCTTATAAGACTGTGACCAGGGACCTGGCACAGGGACTATCTCCCTAAAGGGGAGATAGGGAACCCACCAATTAAGGGAAGAGATACCTTTCAAAGGGAAGTGCGGTGAACAATGGAGGGCTGAATACACCCCATTGTGGAGGGCAGCTGGCCCACCGTACTAATAAAGATGATCCTGATTAAAGACACTCTCGTGTGCAAGTGTGGAATCATTGCACAGAGAGAAGCACCACAGAGGAGTTCCTCATCAGACTCATCCCCCAGCGGACGCCGGGATCCTGATGAGGTGGAGGCGCTGCACTGGATTTAGGTAGGACTCAAGCACACTACCTCAGCTGCCTGTCTGGGTTGGCAAATCCCCACACACCATCATGCGGGAGACTCATGAGTTCTGTTACCAACAGGTGCACCACCATACACTACCATGTAATGGGGACTGGTTAGACCACAGGGGCCAATGTGACATTGGGTGGGTCAGGCCGGTTCAGAAAACTCGTTACACATGGTATGCCATATATTTATACCCTAAATCCTAAAAAGTGTCCTCCCTCAATGGGGGCTTGCGCGTCACTAATATTACCTAAGCTTATCTCATGGGTTCTCATAACTTTTAGCCTGTTTACTCTTTTAATTTGAAGCTGATTGGATGAGGAATAGTCAATAAATTTAGCTAGGAGTGAAAAAATTCCATTCTCTGCTTCACACATTTGCTTATACAGAAATGAAACACAGAAATTAGACTCACAAAGACAAGTCAAGATGGCGGATTGAAATATTCACACAAAATGGCTTCATCCTAAA
This sequence comes from Ascaphus truei, assembly GCA_036426205.1. NCBI lineage: Eukaryota > Metazoa > Chordata > Amphibia > Anura > Ascaphidae > Ascaphus > Ascaphus truei. The sequence continues at coordinate 88,371 of WSYH01000727.1, read as the reverse complement.
TGCTGTTATGTTGTTATGCCAGACCCCCTAATGTCTCAACTTTGTCAACATATACACACTATATATACACACTATATATATATATATATGTGTATATGTGTATATGTGTGTGTATATATATACAGCTAAACCCCGTTATAACGCGGGTCTCGGGGTCCACCCCGAGACCACCGCGTTACTAACGGGGTCGCGGAAAAAAAAATGGCCGCCGCGCTTTAGCGCATATTCATCCCGCGGGACAGGAGATGGGAGCGGGCATGTCCCTCCACTCCCCGCTTCCCCCTGTCACCGCGGGACAGCCCGCGGGGCAGGAGATGGGAGCGGGGATGTCCCTCCTGTCCCCGCTTCCCCCTGTCACCGCGGGACAGGCTGCGGGGCAGGAGATGGGAGCGGGGATGTCCCTCCTGTCCCCGCTTCCCCCTGTCACCGCGTGACAGCCCGCGGGGCAGGAGATGGGAGCGGGGATGTCCCTCAGGTCGCCGCTTACCTCAGATCCCGCTGCCTGCATGGAGGTGGTAGCGGGGGGTTTCTTCTCCCCACCGCTGTCCCTGGCGCTCCCGCTGCCTGCGCGGGAGGAGGGGGGGGAGCGGGTGGTGGTGCTGGTCGCGGCCTTTCCTCTGCTCTGACCCCACCCCCCGTCTGTGTAGAGTGAGAGAGTGTGTGTGTGTATGTATATATGGGAGATTGTATAGTGGTAAAGTGAAATAAGGCGCAAACAAATAAAAAGTGAACACTAATAATAAGTGACTAATCAAAATCTTAAATAGGTGATAATGTGATAAAATTTAAATGAATACAGCTTCACCCCCTGCTCTGGAACCCACTGGAAGGGGTAGTCTTCACTCTTCCCCCACAGTAACAGCACTTACCTGTGACTGTTTGAGTCAACCCTGCCTATTTGACTCTTACATCTTGTAAGTAGTTAATTCATTAGAGCCAAGTCATTTGAAGGCTTTTTTCCACGTTGCCTTTTTTTGCTGCACTTAAATTTATTTTTGTTTCCTCCCCATGCTCCCCGTGGATTTTGTGTGTTTTGCTGTATATATGGGAGAGAAAGTGTGTGTGTATATGGGTGTGTGTATGTGGCCGGTGAAGTGTGTGCTAGGGGAGGGGAGGGGGGGGAAGGGGGATGTCCAGGGTGGGGGGGAAGTGTGGGGGATGACCGCCCAGGGGGGTGAGGGATTGAGAGGTCGTAAGGGCGGGATAAGTGGCGTGATGAGGGAGGGGAGTGGAAGGGCAGGAAGGGCGGAAGGGGAGTTGCTGTGAGGTGGAGTAAAGGGGGTGGTGACGTGTGGTGAGGAGGGAGGGGGGAGGGGGAAGGATAGTGGGGGGGAGGGTATAGGAGGGTGGTGGGAGGGTGTCTGTGAGTGTAGGTGAGGGTAGAAGGGTGTGTAAGGGTTGTTGTTGTTGGGCTGGGGGGGGGTGTGGGGTGTGTGTGGGGGGTGTTGTGGGCATGAGACGGTGTAGTGTGTGTGTGTGTGGTGTGGTGTGTGTGTGTTTGGTGGTGTGTTGGGGGGGGGGGGGTGTGTGTGTGTGAGAGTGTTGTGAGGTGGTAGTGGGTGTAGTGTGTGTGGTGTGTGGTGTGGTGTGTGTGGAGTGGGGTGTTGTGAGTGGCTGTAAGTGTGAGTTGCGTAAGTGGTGCGTAGTGTGTGTGGGTGGGTGTGAGGGTGTGAGTGTGCGTAAGTGGTGTGCGTGTCTGTGAGTGTGTCTGTAAGTGTCTTGAGTGTGTGTGTAAAAGTAAGTGTAGAGCCGGAGGCGGGAGGTGGGGAGGTTTGTTGGGACGGGAGGGGGGGGTGGCTTGAGCGGAGGGACCCGCTACTCTCCCCCCCCCTCCACGGACTGCAGGAGGGAGCTGCTACTCTCCCCCCCCCTCCCTACACGGGCTGCAGGAGGGACCGCCTACTCTCCCCCCCCTCCCCGGACTGCAGGAGGGAGCGCTACTCTCCCCCCCCTCCCCGGACTGCAGGAGGGAGCTGCTACTCTCCCCCCACTCCCTCCACTGGCTGCAGGAGGGACCCGCTACTCTCCCCCCCCTCCCTCCACGGACTCGGGCTGGAGCACTCATACATACACACACACACACACACACAGGCACTCACGCACTCATACACACACACCCCCCCCCGCCGCAGTACAGGGCCCGCCGTAGCCGCAGCGCAGGGCCCCGCCACCCCCCCAACCCCCACAGCACAATGACTTCCCACCCCCTTAACTTTGTGAAACAAAAGTCACAAGACGTTGTACAGGCAAAATACATCTGTTAAAGTGCAGTTGTCTGTTTATTTCTATATAATAATTGTGTGCAGTGTGCGTGCAGTGTGTGTGCAGTGTGTCAGTGTGTGCAGTGTGAGCAATGAGCAGTGTGTGTGCAGTGTGCAGTGTGTGTGCAGTGTGTCAGTGTGAGCAATGAGCAGTGTGTGTGCAGTGTGCAGTGTGTGTGCAGTGTGGCAGTGTGAGCAATGAGCAGTGTGTGTGCAGTGAGTTTGTGCAGTGTTTTTTTTTTTTTATAAACGGGAGCCACGGGAAAACCACGTTATAACCGAATCGCGGTATAACGAGGCGCGTTATAACGGGGTTTAGCTATATATATATATATATATATATATGTGTGTATATGTGTGTATATATATATATATATATATATATATATATATATATATATATATATATATATATATATATATATATGAGAGAGATGTTGTAGTGGATAGTTCATAACCAAGCTAATATTAGCAATAGATATGTATAGAATACACTTACAATTGATATAAAAATGCAAAACAGTTGAACCCTGTTATAACATAGTCCTCAGGGTCCACAGAATAAGACCACGTTATAACGAGGGATCGTCTTATAAAATTTCGCTGCCGCGCGAGGCCTTACCGGCATCTGCAGCTCTCGCCGCTCTGCAGCTCTTCTTGCATCCACGGAATTACGTAGAGGTTTGAGCGCAGAGGAGGGTCACATGACTTACACACACACCAAACACCATGTGGGACTTGTTTTTTTTTTTAAACATTCAATGCTTTATTGCTAACGGACACATGCACACCCCTACACCATGTAGGTGTAATTATACCATACCGGAATCGAACCCATGACCCTTCATACACTAGTAGGGATTCTCTACCACTACACCATAGGATTGGTGTGATGTCATTGACTCTATTATCAAACTTAACTAGTACTGCACAGAACAGCCTTTGTGTGTGTGTGTGTGTGTATGTGTGCATCCGTATGTGTGTGTGTGTGCCCTGCGAACGCGGATGCAGCCTGATGAAGCAGGGAGAGAGAAGAGAGCTGCAGAGAGGAGAGAGCTGCAGATGCTGGGTAAGTCCTCGCGTGGCGGCAATTTCGCTAACAAAAAAAACCTAAAAATATGGAGATATTTTTAAATCGGGAGCCATGCTCAGACCGCGTTATAAGTGGATCCGCGTTGTAGCGGATCGCGCTATAACGGGGTTGAGCTGTATTATGTGTGTCTACTCACTGGTAAATATACATATAGAATATAAAAATAAACGTACAGACAGACAATACAAACAACAAGAAACACAAGAACCAGTCCCTTCAAAGTCCAATGGGTTTTGCTAAAGGTAGAGGGGTGATTGGCAGCTTTTTAATGGAGGAACCAAACTCAGAGGTAAACCTAAGAGGGAGAGAGAGAAGAAAGCGCACGCCCAATAGCATAAAAAAAATGACATTTACTAGTGATAAAAGGGAAAGGAGGGAAAAGGCTCACTCACAAGGGTAGGTAAAATAAAGGCAATCGTGATTAGCAATATCACCGCCAAATATGCGATCCCGCAATTGAAATCCTCCCCGAAAGGAAAGGATCAGCTGGGACTGGATAGTGCCCCAGGCCGGCTCTCGTAGGGCCCCGGACTCTGTTCTTTAAACTGCTTGCAGGTTACGGCCTCCGCTGTGCTCAGAGTGCAACACGGCCTAGTCGCGCTCACTGCGCGATGACGTCATTTCTTCCATAAGGAGTGGGGGGGAGCTCTCAGATTGGTGGAATAAATGCCAAACGGGTTGCCTAGCAACCCGTATAGAGTATATATAGTACTAAAATCCCATAAGCGCTCACCCCTTTGCCAGTTTTCTATTGCCGGGACGTTTGTAATATTGGCTTTGTAATTTCCTGGGATGAGGTGGCTGTGAGACACTGAGGGGCGTATGCAGAAACCTCCGAAAAAAATTATCGGCAGGGGTTTGAACTCGCCATGTTTTTGGCGAGTTGCTCTCATGGTATGCAGGAAGGCCCGAATACCTAAGAGAGCAACCTGAGCAAACATGGTGAGTTGCCATTGGCGAGACGATCTGCCCTGCGAGAAGGGCTCCCTTGGCGAGATCGACCTGCAGCAGAGAGAGGAGATCCGCCTCTCTCTGGCAAATCTCGCTGGAAAAAAATATTTTAAAATAAAAATTTTATTCATGGTGTAGATGAGCAGGGGGTCTCCGGAGCAGAACCGCGTTGGTTTATGGTCCAGGGACCCCCTGCTTCCCGAGATACAGGCCCCGTTATCCCTCTGCTTGGAGATGTCCCGACAACGTGATCGGGACATTTAAATTCTGCATGGGGATACCGGCACCCCATAACGGTGCCTGTATCTCAGGAAATAGGGGGTCCCCGGACCTCAAAACAACGCGGTTCAGCTCCGGAGACCCCCTGCTCATCTACACACATAATTCATTACTGGATAGCCGCTTTGATTTCTGGCTCAGGGACCCCCTGCTTCCCGAGTTACCGAAAAATATTGAACAAGAATGGATCATTGATAGATAGCCAGGAGGAAACCACTGCTCTCTCAAAAGAACATTGTTGCCTGTCTGAAGTTTGCAAAAGAGCACATAGATGACCCACAAGACTTCTGGATCAATGTTCTCTGGACAGACGAGTCAAACATAGAACTTTTTGGCCTCAATGAGAAACGTTATGTTTGGGTGAAAACCAAAACTACGTTTGAAAAGAAGAAACGCATCCCAACCGTTCATCAAGGGGGCACCAACAGGTACTGAATCTAAAGGGGGCGCCACCAGGTACTGAATCTAAAGGGGGCACTAACAGGTACTGAATCTAAAGGGGGCGCCACCAGGTACTGAATCTAAAGGGGGCGCCACCAGGTACTGAATTTGAAGGTTCACATACTTTGTCACATGGATATTGAATATTGAATCATTTGTAGATAAACAAATGTTCAAAAATGATCATGTTTTTGTGTCACTTGTTTGATCAGATTATCTGCATCTATTATTAGGACTTCGATTAAGACATAATAACGTTTTAGGTTTGAAATATGTGAACATTTTAAGGGGTTCACAAACTCTTTCTCGCCACTGTACATATACACACAGACACAGACACAGACACACACACACACACACACACCACACACGACACCACACACACACACACCACACACACCACACACACAGCACACACACACACACACACACACACACACACACACACACCACACACACACACACCCACACCCATTTAGCCCCTGGCTATATATTTCTCTGCCATAGTACTATAAGTCCTGGTAACAGCAGGCAGTGCTGGGGTTAATTCCTCGTCACATGGCCCGGCATGTGCGCTTCTTCCCCTGTAAGTTACTTTGTTTCTGTTGCAGGCCCTGCCTGCCTGCCTGGGAGGATACTAACTAGGTCACATGTATGGTGCCTGTGAGTCATCTAGACCTGCCCAGATACTGGGGCAGAGGAATGAACCCCTCCCCAGGTATAAAAGGTAGGGGCACTCCCTTGTAGTTCCAGTCCTAGCCGTGGGCTAGTGTGTTCTGCCTGATCCCTTAGGTGGGAGGGTGTGTTCCTGCCTTGCCCTTCAGGGGGTGAGGATGTCCAGACTAGCCTGTGGGCCTCAAGCCCCTGAGATGCCTAGTCCTATCCAACCCAGGGAAGGGATGACACCCCATGGGCTGGGAGCTATGCAGAGAGGAGAAAAAGGCTGCGAGGTAGCATCTATGCAGGGTGTATCTCTCTTGCCAGAGATGGAACTGTGATCCGTCTGCTGTTCCAGGTCTCTGCTAACCATGATCTGGGGTTGAAGGCAGTCCATACCAGCGGTCCTGCGAGCTAAGCTCTGACCCTAATCCTAGAGCAAGCTGCGAGGTGGCATCTATCACTGGGTTAAGTAGGGTCCAGATGGTGTACCCCTCTTGCATGAGAGAGACTATGGATATGTGTCTGCTGTTACCCCAATAAACCTGGCTGTACTAATACTGGCACGCCAGAATCATCATTGTGTTCTATGAAAGTTCCTGGGGGGATGAACCCCTGTCTATTGCAGGAGCCCTACAGGTGGAGGCGCTGCACCCTAGAGGAATGCTATACCCCAAAGCTCCCAACCATCGCGGAGATTCAGCATTCTGGGAATCAACAGGTGAGCACCACAATAACCTATTTAGCAGGAAATCTTCCTATGGGGGGGATAGGGGTATTACACATACATACAGTAGATATACATACATACATAAATACACATACATAAAGTACATATACATACATATACAGATATACATACACATACAGTACATACAGTATACATACATACACATACAGTACATATACATATATAAACATACATGCATACACACATACATACAGTACATAGACATACATACACACACATGCATACATACCGTACATATACTGTACATACATAAACATATGTAGCCCTGTTTCCCCCTGAACACAGAAAGCTACTGGTGCTGCCCTTTACCTGTTGACTCGCAGGGGCCTAAGCCTCCACCACGGGGAGCCTGAGGTGATATACTTACAAATACGAGTGCAGCGCCTCCACCTGAGAGGGATCCCAACGTAGTGGGAGGAGCCCATCACAGGACACAATATAATAACTCACACAATGTAAAATATAGCAATAACCTACTGGTCAACTCAATTATCTTAACGATCTAATAGATGCACTACGGATACAACTGGCCACACACCTCACACGGTCGTACCCTACCACGTGTTACCCCACACCGTGCCCACAGTTCTATAGGAGGCCCTTGGGCACACTCCCATGTAGTGTCCACAATATAACCCCCACCCTTGTCCTGTGGTCAGCACTGCCACTTTGAGGTATGTACTTGGTTGGTGCACTTTTGATAGGTACCTGCCTGGTGCTCCAGCACCCGGGCGCGCTTATGGATTGGTAATGGATCCGCCGATCCAGCGATCTCCTCCATGACGAGTCTGCCTCCGCGAGGATGGTGTACAACCTTGAAGACAGTCTCTGGTTCTTCAGAATAGGTCTGATCACAGACCACTCTTGTCAGGATGTGCGGCGTTGCAGCTGTATCCCTCAACCTACTCAATACTAATGGGGCAGGGTCCCTATCTAAGGGCCTGTCCATATAGCAGCCACAAGCTAAGGTATATAACTTAGGTCCTAGCTGGGGCCTAGGGGATTCTGGCCTAGTGCAGAGGGTCACAGACCCCTGCACGCACACCTCCTTCCCCTATCCTCTCCCAGCACCGACTGACTCCTCCTCTTCCAGCCCGCGAAGATCTATCTCCTGTCTCAGGAAACTAGCTGCGCTATTCGCTTCCTGGCATCACATGGTCCTGCCGCCCCTAAGCACTATGGGGCTTGTAGTCCCCGCGGGACCTCGGTCTATGGTCCGCCACGTGCGCACTGTACACTGCGCATGTGCAACCCTCATACTGGCCACCACGACTCCTGGCGCTCCTCGGGCCTGCGCAACCTGGCCCAAGATGGCGGCGCCCTTCAGAGAGGGTCGCCGGAGCTTCTAGCGAACCTGTCGCCACCCGCACTAACCACTGCAGCCTCAAACTTAAGAGGGGAGAGGCGCAAAAACGGGGGACCGAAAGGGACCAGACATACATACACATACATGCATACACATACATATAAACATATATACAGTACATATACATACATACACACATATATACAGTACTGTCATGGAACAAGAACTGCATTTCTGATTCACCCCCCTCTTTCCTTTGCAGCTTCTGCCTGTCAGTTCTTATTTTCAGCTGCATTGAGTTTGCACACACATACTGTGCCTGTGTGATATGTAACAATGTTGCATTTCTTGCCTCTGGGCATGTAATCAGTGAACTGCTACTGCAGCCTCTGAGATCCTCCAAGTTAATGGGCTTTCCCATCCCCCCCCCCCTGTCCTTGCTGACAGTTAGTGCAGTCTCTCTTCACTTTTAGTGTGACCCTTGCCCCTCACTTCCTTTTCCACCATCACCACTGGATGAGTGAGTACCCTGCTGTAACTTCTGTAGTGGTAGGATTACCCTTTTCACCTGCCCTTAACTACAAGGCACCCACAGAGAGACACTATCTAAACACCAACATCTCTTCACAAGTGCCTGTCTTTTATGCTGCTTTCCCCAAATAAAGTAAAGAAAAGAAACAGAACTTGTTGTGCTTTGAAAAGAGGGCCGAGTTGAAGCTATCTGGGCTAAATCATCTTACATATGACCCTTGCCTCCAGAAAAAGTACATATACATACATAAACACACATACATACTGTACATATACATAAATACATACACACAATACCTCCTAAGTTTTCCAAAGGCCAAAGAGGGGCACCTCCGCCAGACTCCCGGAATTACAGATATACTTTGGCTCGTGTTACAGTTGCGCCAACAAACCAGTTTACAGTTTTTCTCCTGTCTTTATATTATAGGAATACTGCTGCGGCCAGCTGCAGTCTCACACTTACCCGTCTTGTCCCGCGGCTTTTTTCGGGCTGGCGCCGAACTTGGCCGCGCGCCAGCCGCATCTTCCCTGCATCCTTCCCCTCGTTCCCCTCCCCTCGCGACCTCTGCCTCTGCTCTGCCCTGCTTCTCCGGGTCCCCTGGGTTCCCTCCCTCTGCTTCCCACATCCCCCGTTACCCCGCCACCACCTTCAGGGAACCCTGGGCACGCCCGCCATGCGCGCACGCACCCTGGCACGCGTGACCGCGCATCAGTGACGCGCGGCACGCGTCGGGAAAAAAAAAACAGCCGCGTCTGCCCGCACATTGCGGTGGCGGCCGCAGAAGACTCAGCTCGGCCGCCACTGTACCTCAATAGGCTTAAAACCGGGAAATACAGAGTAAAGGTCTATAGTTATATTCTTTACTCCAAGTCACTGATAACTACCAGCAAGCTCTGGTTTAGGTTGACAGAAGAATTGGGCGTATTAATAACTGAAAATGTCCTTTTCTGCTGAGACCCCAGTGACTGTTGCCCAGTTTCCCCGTTTTCCGTCTGACGTGGCACCCGTGCTGCTTTCATTACCTCCATCAGCTCCTCTAGTGTGAAGTCTTCCTGTAGCGCATCCCTTTCCTCTCTGCCTAATTTGGGCAAACTTGTCCCTTTCAGGAATGTCCTTAGCTGTTTACGAGTGGCCTCACACTCAGAGACCTTCGCCCCGTCATATAGGGTCTCGTAATAGGCTCTGAATTCTTCCACAATTAGTTTGGGGTCAGAAGTAAGGTCACCTTTCCTTGTCCGAATTGCCTGGATGTGGAAATAATGTGCTTTATCCTTTAATTTATTGGCAAGTAGGGTATCCGGCTTGTTCGCTTTTTCGAAGAATTTCCGCTTGGACCAAGACAGCTCCTTCTCAGCTCGGGAGGCCAGTAATAAATGTTGTTTTGTTTTAGAATCAAGCAAGACCTTCAGAGTCGGAGCATGCTTGTTTTATTTGCGAAGGGCAGAGAGGGCAGCCAATTCTGATTGCAGTTTTTTTAATCTTTGTGTCTCTCTCCCTTTTACGTCTACTCGCCATCCCTATGAGTTCTCCTCTCAATGTTGCCTTATGGGCCTCCCATGGTATGGACTGTGATGACACACTGCCTGTGTTCAGCTGGAAGTATTCCCTGATTTTATCCCCTATTTGTTGTTCAAACTCTGGAATTTTTATTAGTAACTCATTGAGTTTCCAGTTCGCTCCTGGTCTGTTCAGCCTAAAATCGGTGCACCGCAGAATCAATAGGTGCGTGATCCGACCATGAAATATCATGGATTCCCGTGTGGGAGATCTGAGAAACCATTCTATTAGAGACAAAAAGATAGTCTATCCTGCTGTAGCTGTCATGCGGGTGTGAGTAAAAGGTGTACCCTCTCTCCCCTTGGTGTTGTTCACGCCATACGTCTACTGGATTGTTGGCTTTCAACCCCCTAGCCCATGTTAGTCGGGTTTTCGGTCGGAGATTAATCCCTGGTGTACACCTGTCGAATGTCGGGTCTAATGTCTGGTTGAAATCTCCCCCTACGATCACACAGCCCTGAGCTAGTTTGTCTAACGTAGAGAAGAAGTTGGCCATAAATGATTCCGCTTGCTCACTTGGAGCATAAACATTTGCCAACGTGATGCTTTGGCCTCTGATATCCCCTACCACAATCAGGAACCAACCATTTTTATCTTTCTTTGTTAAGGTAATGTTCAACGGTACCCGATTGTGGATAAGGATTGCTACTCCTTTTTTTTTGTTTTGCTGAAGCTGAGGATCAGTTTCTATATCTACCGTCTATGTATTTTGGGGAACTCGATTTGGAGAAGTGTGTATCTTGTATGAGAATAATGTCTGGGTCATATCTCTTGTAGTCGGTCAGGGCCACCCGTCGCTTCTGGGGACTATTGAAACCCTTTACATTATGGGTTAATATTACAAAGTCCTTACCCATTTGTAGAGATTAAGGATTGTGCTTTTCTGTGGGCTACCTGCTCTTGTGGTATGACCTTGTAAGAGGACCCCATCTCCGTGTCGGACCGCCTTCTGAACCGTGCTCTCTGGCTGCCAGGGCGGGAAACAATGGGACACACAGGAGGAAAACATTGAGACATACACGAAACAACAGATTAACATAGATAATGAACAACCTGTGGTAACCCCAAGGCTAACCCCGGCTATCACATTATTTGCCCCTCCTGGACGTTCAGCTTGGTCGCAGTCCTGGATGCTCTTCCTCCAGCCGCTGACCGCAATGTCCGCTGGTCCAGTGAGGACTTGCATGTGCCTACTGGTGCTCATGTGGAGACCCATACCGATAGTGGGAATGGACCTCAACCCCCTCCCCAACTTCCTACTGACAAACTTACATCAACTATCCACGGTTATACCACCGACCCCTTCTCCTCCTAATCCCTCTCGGGGGGTCTTCGTTGTAACCTAGAAAAACTATAATCTTAACTCAAATCCAGAATATAAACTAATACTCTCTACTCTTTCTAAATACTCTACTCTATCGTCTCTTTTCTACCTAAGTTCCTCAAAAACTTCCATGCTATCTTGTCTTAGCCCTTTCCCTCCACTCTATGTTCTCACCCACTCTCTAATGCCTCTCCTATGTTTCTCGGGTGAGCTCCTCTTCATACTGTACTGTTGACCCTTCTCTATGTACCCCCTTTCCTTTCCCCCTCTCCTCCCCATGTCCACCGCTCCCGCTTTGTCCATCGCATCTGCGGGATCGATCTGCTCCTTGCCTTTATTCCTAGGCTCTTCCGCCACCGTTGGGGCTTCTTTCCTCTTCATCCTGCTGTCCTGGATGTGGTCTCGTGAGACTATGGCCATTGCGGCGCCCTCTGAGAGCGTCATCGGCAGCCTCCGCTGTTCCCCCTCCTAGATAGCCGCCCGATCACTTCCTGTGACGCACAGCCGTATTACGCCATTCCGCTGTTGACTGTCCATGAAGACGGCTGCTTTTCCCGCCTCTCTTTCCCGCCAATGGAACCTCATTGCCTTGTAGCTCCCACAATGGCGCCCATGTCCTCCACTGACGCCATCTTGAGTTTCTGCGTTTCACCACCGTCTGCCTCCCTCTCCGTCGAAGTTTCTGGCCATCTACTCAGGTAAGGAGAGTCAATCATTTTTTATTTTCATTTAGGGTCTTCTACGGAGCCCATCCCTCCTTCTGGGGCAACTTTTAGTGAGTGAGGAATCTGACACATAGGTAGTCCAACAAAATTCTTTAATTTTTTAATGCACCGGAACATCGGTGAACTATGATAACTGAGAATCGTCTACAACTTCTGGACGGGCATTGAGTCTTTTATTCATCTTCTGTGGCCTCCGCTGTGTGGTTCTGCTTTGGCTTCCCTACTTTCTGCCACTCCTGCTCCGGTGGTTGAGTCCTGGGTGGGCTTGCATGCAATCCTTCCTTCAAACCCAGATTGCGAAGGAAATCTTCACCCTCCTCAATCTCTTTAATGGATAAGGCCTTCCCGTTCTTAATCACCAGGAGGCCGAACGGGAAAGTCCATCTGTACCGCACAGCCTTCTCTCTCAGGATTTTTGTTACTGGCTACAGTCTCCTTCGTCTTTCTAAAGTGACCGGTGACAAGTCCTGGAAGATCTGCAGGGAGGCCTCCTCGATCCTGCATGTTCCTTCTGTCTTGGACCTCTGGAACACCGCGTCTCTGGTGCGAAAGTAGTGTAGCCTTGCTATCACATCCCGCGGTTGTTCTGTGGCAAGCGGTCTGCTCCTCAGGGCTCGGTGGCAGCGATCCATCAGCAGTTCACCCTCCGGTAGATCAGGTAAGATCGCCGCCATCCACCGGGAGACAAAGCACTCCATATCAGTGACCGATTCGGGAACGCCGCGAATTCTGATATTGTTTCGCGTTCCCTATTTAACGCGTCTTCTTGTCTATCAGCCAGTTCAGAGACCTGTGCTTGAAGATAAGAGCATTTCTTGTCCGTCTTCTTGGCCGATTGGACGCAGCCGCCATTTTCTCTTCCAGGGCCCCGGTCCGCTCACCCACATTTTTAACCTCCTTTCGGAGCTCCTGGATCTCAGCCTGGAGGAGGGTTTTCAGGTCCCGGTACAGTCTGTCGAAATCACAGCGCCAGACTGGTAGCTGCTCTTGTCCCTCATTTGTCTCTTCTTCTCGGTCTGAGTCCGATCCGTCGTTCGAATTCGGCGCCATTTCTGAGCCGGCTGCCCGCGAGCTGGATCTACTCAGATATTTCCTGAGATCTCCTGTATTTTTATTCTTTGCGGATTGCGGGGCCATCTCTGAGTGTTTACTGATATTTCTGATGAATTTCTAGGTTTTGTGTGTGTTTAGATCGTGGATTTTATGTTGTTCACTGTGGGGGACGGAGCTCACGGCTTACGCTGCCATCCACCTCGCCGTCGCGCATGCGCCTCCTCGGACCCGTGCTGCTTTCACTGGGGAACGAGTTCAACCCGCATGCGTTATATCAAACAACGTACAGCAGGAAACATTGTTACATTTTACAATGTGATAAAGCAACACCTGCAAAGTCCTAATTACACAGATGTGACATCGGAATGATAAACTTACATGGCAGCGATTTGCAGTTTTTGTACGACTGCAAAGGACTTTTCCCTACAAAAGATATTACAAGCGAAAAATAAATATTAAAGTAACAAAAATCTTAAGTCATCATTGAACTTTTTACTTAATACTGTAGTACTTAAATTGAGTGATGTGAAACCATAACGACTTAAATGAGTCTGACTAAAGCGGACGCGGCTATGCAAAATAAAACTGAAGATTAAAAAAGGTCTTAACAGTATTTGCGACCTGCAGATAAAAGAACTAACACAAGTGGGCTCATTTTAACTCCCGGACATTGATACAGAAAACCACGTTCCTTGTATATATAAAAAGATGATCTAACTCATTAGATCGTAAGCTCTTCGGGGCAGGGACTCCTGTTACTAAGTGTCACTTTTATGTCTGAAGCACTTCTTCCCATTAAGTGTTATTTGTAATGGATATGATTGTCACGTGTGTTACTGCTGTGAAGTGCTATGTACATTAATGGCGCTATATAAATAAATACATAGATACATACACTATTTAGAACTGAACATAAAGCTGCAATAACTGTGTTTTTAGGAGTTTCACAATCTCTCATTATGACAAATCAAAAGAAAAGGCTCAGGAATTTCACACCAAAGAGGGCAAGTCTTTAATTACTTTTCCCCTCTAGAAATAGGTACATCCATATAGTGGGGGATTATACTCAAGTGGAAATGTAAAGCCCCCTGCAATTAGGCAGGGGCGGCATGTCGGGGTGGGCTGGGCCCCGACTGGAGGCGGCAGGCAGCAGGGGGCTGGGGAGCAGCAGGTTGGGCATCTGAGAGCAGGAGGCTGGCACTGCCACTCCCCTCGTGGCAGCACTCAGAAGCAGTCTTGCCCTCCCTGTGTTAGCGGGCTGCATTGGGCTTTAGGTGGTTAGGCACGATGTTTTATGTTGGCAAAGTAATGTGGTTATACTGTATAGATATATATAATATATATAATATATATATATATATATATAAATATAATATATATATATAATATAGATATATATGTATATATGTATATATGTATACCCTGTTCATTTATGTAATGTACTTGTAACCATGTATTATTTGTTTTACTCTGTGCCCAGGACATACAGGAAAACGAGAGGTAACTCTCAATGTATTACTTCCTGGTAACACATTTTATAAATAAATAATAAATAAATAATATATATATACAGCTCAACCCCGTTATAGCGCGGTCCTCGGGGGCCACCCGATCCAACCGCGCTAAAACCCTCCGAGTCCAGCCGCAACCTTCTCCTTACCTCCCACCACCGGCATCCATCCCCCTCCATCGGCCTCCACTTCTTCCCCCCCCAGGCCCTCCAAGTCCCAGCCTGCTCCTCACTCAACCCCCCTACTGGCATCCACACCACCCCCCCCCCTGCTCCCGACACCCCCCCCTCCTCCCGACACCCCCCCCCCTCCCGACACTCCCCCCTCCTCCTCCTGATGCCAGCTCCACTCCGATCTCAGCAGCCGACACCAAAGGTAGGGAGGGGGAGGTGTGGTGTGCTGTGCAGTGTGCTGTGAGTGCTGTGAGTGTGTACTGAGTGTGCTGAGTGCTGAGTGTGCTGTGAGTGCTGAGTGTGCTGTGTGCTGTGAGAGTGTGCTGTGAGAGGTGAGTGCTGGGAGTATGTGCAGTGTGCAGTGAGAGTGTGTGCAGTGTGCAGTGAGAGTGTGTGCAGTGAGAGTGTGTGCTGTGAGCAGTGTGCAGTGAGAGCGTGTGCTGTGAGCCGTGTGCAGTGAGTGCTGGAAGTGTGTGCAGTGTGCAGTGAGAGTGTGTGCAGTGAGAGTGTGTGCAGTGGGATTGTGTGCAGTGTGCAGTGAGAGTGTGTGCTGTGAGCAGTGTGCAGTGAGAGTGTGTGCTGTGAGCAGTGTGCAGTGAGAGTGTGTGCTGTGAGAGTGTGTACGTGAGCGTGTGCAGTGAGTGCTGGAAGGTGTGTGCAGTGTGCAGGGAGAGTGTGTGCAGGGAGGTGGTGTGGGAGTGTGTGCATTGAGGTGTGCATTGGGAGTAGTGTGCAGTGAGGTGAGTGTGTGCAGTGAGTGCTGGGAGTGTGTGCAGTGTGCAGTGAGAGTGAGTGCTGTGAGCAGTGTGCAGTGAAAGCGTGTGCTGTGAGCCGTGTGCAGTGAGTGCTGGAAGTGTGTGCAGTGTGCAGTGAGAGTGTGTGCAGTGAGAGTGTGTGCAGTGGGATTGTGTGCAGTGTGCAGTGAGAGTGTGTGCTGTGAGCAGTGTGCAGTGAGAGTGTGTGCTGTGAGCAGTGTGCAGTGAGAGTGTGTGCTGTGAGAGTGTGTACTGTGAGCAGTGTGCAGTGAGTGCTGGAAGTGTGTGCAGTGTGCAGTGAGAGTGTGTGCAGTGAGAGTGTGTGCATTGGGAGTGTGTGCAGTGGGAGTGTGTGCAGTGAGTGCTGGGAGTGTGTGCAGTGTGCAGTGTGCAGTGAGAGTGAGTGCTGGGAGTGTGTGCAGTGTGCAGTGAGAGTGTGTGATGTGAGCAGTGTGCAGTGAGTGCTGGGAGTGTGTGCAGTATGCAGTGTGCAGTGTGTGTAGTGAGTGCTGGGAGTGTGTGCAGTGAGAGTGTGTGCAGTGTGTACGTGCAGTGTGTGCAGAGTTAGTGTGTGCAGTGAGTGCTGGGAGTATGCAGTGAGAGTGTGTGCAGTGAGAGTGTGTGCAGTGAGAGTGTGTGCAGTGTGGCAGTGTGCAGTGTGCAAAAAAATGTAAAAAAAAATGAATTTTTTTTTTTATTTTTTTTATTTTTTTTAAAAAAAAAACGGGAGCCACGTGAAAACCGCGTTATAAGTGGATTTGCGTTATAACGGGTCGCGCTATAATGGGGTTAAGCTGTATATATATGAATAAACAGAGTGAAAATGTCATGTTGGGGCATACTTCCTGGGCAGGAATCTGTGCGCGGCCCGCGGTGGGTCGCTGGTGGTAGCGAGGCTGTATAGGAGATATGCCGGTTGGCTGACATCAGTGGGGGTCACAAGCCGCAGCAACGCTGGGAGCACGCAACATGGTACATGCCAATCTGGGGTCATGTTTAATGTATGTTGTATTATTAGTAAAAGCTGTAGCCCTATTCCTCTTGCACGATGTCTGTCAGGGCCTTTGGTCCCTACCCCTGTCATGTATCCTGAAGTAGGTAGGTGGTGCTTGGTATGCTCGTTAGCCCAATGGTTTCTGTCCATGGTATCTGAGTAAAGTCAACAATATTGGGTGCTCTGTGTAAGGATTCTACGCGGGCCGTGCCGGGTTTTCACTACGGTCCAGGTTTTCTGTCTCTCCTGCCCTTTCTGCTCGCTGTGGCCATTTTGGTACTTGCAGTCGCTGGAAGGCTGCAGTTACTATAGGGATTCGCCGAGCAAAGTTCTACCTTCGCAGCTCCTGTTGGTCTTTGCAGTTACGCTTTACCCTCTTGCCTGTTTTGATTCCCTGTTGCTGACCCTGGACCGTGACCCCGACCTTGCTGCCTTCTGCCTGCCCTTACTTCCGCCTGTCTCCTGGACTCTGCACCTCTGCCACCTGCCCCGACCCCTGCTTCCATACCGACTACGGATACTCTTACAGGGCTCTGTTCCTGGGCTCTGGGCGGTTAATTTGCATCCCTACCTCAGCCCCGTGGGTCAACTTCCTGGCACCGTCACACTCTCTTTTCACCTGACAAAGATTGCCCCCCCACCACCGGAACGTTATGCACCAACTCTGGTCTTACTGTACTTTGCAGCTTAATGTACAGTAAGTCGTGAATATATATATATTTGTGAAAAAAAGGCTGCGCATATTTTTGGGTGACGAATACAATGCTAGTATTAAATGCCAATTGGATGGTGACTAATCAGTGCTCAATTAGCATATACTCTATAATCATATACAGTATGAGTCTGCACTAATGAATTAACCAAACAAATGTCATACGTATGAAGTCATATAGTATATAGTGTGTTGCTGATCACAAATTGCAATTGTTGATATCAGATAAAGAAAATAAGTGTGAAAAGGATCTATCAAAACTAGTGGTTAGGATTAAAAAATCTATAAAAAAAAATAAAAATGAAAAATAAATAATAATCTCATAAAACGGTCGAATGCGACAGATGTTTGTGAGTTTTGAATTGTGATCATTGGATTTATAATTTTTTTAAATAATTTTTAATGCACTAGGATCGGGCGCTTTCTTCTTTGTTATATATATATATATATATATATATATATATATATATATATATAAATTTCATTATTTTATATATATATATATATTTCTCTAAGGATGTCTGCACATCCTTCTGTGATAGGCTGATCGGCCTGTCACTCACGCAGGGACAGCCAATGAGATTGCAAATTCTGTTTAATGCGACTGTGCATTGGCTGTGTAACATCTAAGTGTCACATACGGTATGAAGTGTCTGTGGAGTTCAAATGGAAGTTGAAGTGGAGGTGAAGAATACAAGAACTGGACTCTGCCCTTCATCATCAGCCCTGCAACTGGGAAAACGGCTCTCTAAATGCTGTGACAATTTCTTCACATCTAAATACTAACTTTTTAAGCTGCTGTTTAACTTTCAGTGCTACATGGCCCACCCAGGCCTGATTTATACACCTGCTCTTTCATCTCCTTCTCTACTTATCAGTCAATACCTGGGACCTCTCTCCTCCTTCTCTCTCATCCTCCCTCCCTCCCTACTGCTTTTTCTGTTTCCTCGCTCCTTTGTAAACTTTTTTTCTGTTATCTCTAACTTCCCCACTCTCCTCCTATCCACATCTCTTCCTTTATCCTTCCCTCCCCCTATGCTTGTGCCTGAACCACTATATACTCACCTTTAACACCCCTCAATAAAAAGCAGCCCCACAAACTCTCGCTCTTGCTCTCCTAATCCTGGGCCCAGCCATATACACACCTGCTCTCGCCCACGCCTCCCTGCCACCTCTTTTCCTGCTAATGGTGTTGGCCTATCTAATTTAATACAGATCAACCTTAAAACTCAGCTCTCAAATGAAGCATCCCAACAGCCTGCACTCATGGCTACTGTCCCACATCCACAGTCACTCCTACCAACCATTGTGGCCAAGCACTGCCATCTACTGCACCTTACCCACCATCAAGGCTAGGCACTACCACCTACAGGACTTATACCCTCATCAGCTGTCGCTGTAAGTCTCCCAACATCTAACTTAGATTGTAATCTCTTGCGGGCAGGGACTTCCTTTCCTATTGTCTGATTTTACTGCGCTTATTGTATTATTATAATGTACTGTATTGTCTTTGTAAAGCATTGAGTACCAGTACACTGTAATAAGGATATACATATGTAGCCATGCATAACAATGTCTACAGTCATCTCTCCTGCTGGCAGTAAAACCTGGTAAGTTAGAGGGATGCCAGCAGTAATCATGGAGGTTTGCCCTCACACCCTGGTGAGGTGCCCTATGTATGGAAGGGAGTGGCTACATGCTCTGAGTCCCTAGTTAGTGACATCAGAGATGTGCCTGCTTCCTGAGGTATATAAGGCACTGCACTGCCTAAAGTTAGTGTGTGTGGTTGCTGCGGGTTGATGTTACAAGGTGAAGCAGCAAGTTCAAGGTGCCCACTAGTGCAGTAACTAGTGGCATCAATCTATCTACAGCCAGAGAAGGCCAACTGTGTCCAGGGACCTGGCACAGGGGTGATCTCCCTGCGGGGAGAGGGAATCCCACTCCATTGGGAGGCCGTACCTTTTAAAGGGATTCACGGAACAATGTGCGGCTGAGACAAGGACTGTGAGGGGTAGCTGGCCCTTATCACCACGCACAATTAATATGGCTTGCTCAACGAGAACCCCATGGTGTGAGTCTGCAATTACTCTCCTGGGGCCCTCACCACCCAGAAGGAGTTCCTCATCAGGACCCTCTACCTGCATACGCATAGATCCTGATGAGGTGGAGGCACTGCACGTGATGTAAGTAGGACTCGCACATACTACCTCAGATACCTGTCCGGATTGACATCCCCGAATACCATCATGCGGGAGACTCACGAGTCCTGTTGCCTACAGGTGCACCACCAGACACGAACATGTAACGGGGCTGGATAGACCACAGGGGCCAATGTGAGATTGAGTGGGTCAGACCAGACACGAACAAGCGTTACACATACATACATACAGATGGGAGGAGACAGAGAGACAGCGAGACAGCAGACAGCAGTTTGCTTATGGGGGAGGAAAGACAGCACGGTGAATAGGAGGAGGAAACAGAGAGCCAGCAAATAGGGGAGGAGTCTGATGAGTAGGAGAGGAGGGAGTGTCGTGTGCAAAGAAAGAAGCAGACACCGTAAGGAAGGGAGTGCAAAGAGGGGAGGAGAGAGCGCAAAGAGGAGCTGGACAGGATCGAGGAAGGAGGGGAGAAGAGACAGAGAGACTGCGAGGAGAGAAGGAAACAGAGGGATGATGAGGAGGACGGAATGGAGAGCAGTGTCCACATCGGGCAGAGGGAGTGCAAAGAGAGGGGAGACAGCAAGGTCAGTAGGAGAAGGAAACAGAGAGACAACAAGGAGAGGAGGAGACAGATGAGATAAGTGAGAGAGGAGTGAGTATAGTGAGCACAGAGAAACAGACACAGTAAAGCAAGGAGTGGAAAGAGATTGGAGGAGAGAGTTCAAAGAGGAGCAGGGCATGATGGAGGAGAGAATAAGGTGGGGAAGAGGGGATAAGAGACAGCCAGGCATTACAAGGAGGGGTGAAAACAAAGAGTAATGTTTAATGAATAACTTTTCAGATCTCCTTGATCATTCGTATGTTATCCTGGATACAGCTAGTACGTACATAATATAGCTGGTTCTCAATGTTGTTGACTTTACTTAGTTTACACTCAGAGCCACCTACAGGGGAAGAGAGCAGGGACCAGTGTCGTAATGCCTGAATCACTGATTGAGTCACTTGAAGCGGGGATATCTTGAAGACCTGGCCTGTTGGTGGCCCTTGAGGAGTGGAGTTGACCACCCCTGGTAAAGGAGATGTGACAGAGGGTGGGGGGGGGGGGGTGTTACACAGCGGAAGGTCATACTCTGAGACCGGCGGGTGGGAGGCTCAGGGCACGTATGAGGAAGTACAGAAACGGGGGTGAATTCAGGACCAGGCTGGAACAGAAGCGGCGGAGATTAATATGGACCGGGAATCCAAGACTGCTTGGAAAGGCAAAGGTATCCAAAATATGAAAGAAAGTCAAGGATCTAATCGGGTCTGAGGGGTTATACATACACTGTATACTATAGGGTGTGAGAACATACACTGTGTACTATAGGGTCTGAGAACATATACAGTATACTATAGGGTCTGAAAACATACACTGTATTCTGTAGGGTCTGGGAACATACACTGTATACTATAGGGTCTGAGAACATACACTGTATACTATAGGGTCTGAGAACATACACTGTATACTATAGGGTGTGAGAACATACACTGTATATTATAGGGTCTGAGAACATATACAGTATACTATAGGGTCTGAAAACATACACTGTATTCTGTAGGGTCTGGGAACATACACTGTATACTATAGGGTCTGAGAAACATACACTGTATATATAGGGTCTGAGTGAGAAACATACCAATTTATATATAGGGTTGAGACATACACATATAGTATAGTATAGGGTCTGAGAACATACACTGTATTCTGTAGGGTTCGGGAACATACACTGTAAACTATAGTTCTGGAGAACATACACTTGTATATATAGGTCTGGGAACATTACACTTTATACTAGAGGTCTATAAAAAATACACTGTATACTATAGGGTCTGAGAACATACACTGTATATTATAGGGTCTGAGAACATACACTGTATTCTGTAGGGTCTGGGAACATACACTGTCAACTATAAGTTCTGGGAACATACATTGTATACTATAGGGTCTGGGAACATACACTTTATACTATAGCGTCTGATAACATACACGGTATACTATAATGTCTGAGAACATACACTGTATACTATAGGGTCTGAGAACATACACTGATACTATAGGGTCTGAGAACTACACTGTATACTATAGGTCTGAGAACAGATAACTGTTAGGCGATTGAGGTTTTACTGAGTGGTTCTTATCCGCTGTTACTTCTACGTTTCATTGGAGAGATTTACTAACCTCCATTGTGGCTTGATCTCGCGTTAACTGCCACTCAGGCCAAAGTTTTTTGTTTTTGATCCATTAAAATAAGCTATATTTTTTATTATGGGAACGCATCCTTGTACTTTTTTCTGGCTTTGCCAGAATTGGACGTAGTGCTCCGTTTTTCTCTTTCTCTTGTTCAATGGCAGTTAACGCAGGCTCACGGGGCGATAAACTGTGTTGGGGGTGAATGATATCTGGTTTCTGCTGCCACCCAGGAGGGCCTAACACATGCTGTGCTCTGTGTGTGCGAGTTTCTTTTGTACCTTCACAATCTTTGCATGGTATTATTTATTCATTTGTAAAATGTGTTACCAGGAAGTAATACACTGAGAGTTATCTCTCGTTTTCAAGTATGTCCTGGGCACAGAGTTATAACAATACATGGTACAAATACAGTTACATTAAGTGAACAGGGTATACATTATATACAAGACATTGCGTGCACAGTTAGAGATAATATATGTATTACAGGTGTATGCAACAGTTACAGACCAGATTAAAATGAGAAACAGCCTTAGTTTTGAAAGAACTTAGACTGTTTCAGTTTTGGGGTGCACGGTAAGAGAAGGAGGAGCGAGCGGATACTTTGCTGAACCTTGGGACCATGAACAGTCTTTTGGAGTCAGATCTCAGATGATAAGTGCTGCATGTGGCAAGGGTGAGGAGCTCGTTCAGATAGACGGGATATATTGGTATTATTATACGGCGCTAGATCTCAGTCACGGAAACATTTCCTTGGCGAAACGCCCATGTTTTAGGTAAGGTCTACTGACCCCCCTTGCTGTTGCCTATGGGAGCAGAAAGGGTAATGCCGAATAATACGCTTAACGGTGTCACTTCTTACACAAACACAGGCAAACCGTAATATTATGTTATTTTGCCTCCTATTGTGCTACGCTATGGAATATGTCAGCGCCTCATATTAATGAGGGGAACCTATTATAGGACTGGCTTCCAACAGCTGGTTACCAGTTGCCCGCTGGCATTGACACATGAAAAGGAAGTCCTTACTTTCTAAGCAGCGGGGAACAGAGGGATACCAGAGCCCCCATAAATCAGAGGAGACCTGCGAATGTAACCTTAGCACAGAGTGCTGCATGTGTGCAAAGGCCGGGACACAACAGGAATTCCTCCCACACATCAAAACCCATCTGGTGTTACGGCTCCTTTCATTTGGACACTGAGATTTCCTCGCATTGCTACAGATATCATTATTTTCCATTTTCAGAGGAGTGCTGAAAACACTGGCCTCTGAAGTGGAAGTATGGTTGCCACCTGGCCCCACATTAAAAGGACAGAGCTGGTTGGGGTATTTAACAAGCTCAAATTTAAAGCCGGTTGGGGGTATTTAACAAGCTCAAAGTTAAAGCTGGTTGGGGGTATTTAACAAGCTCAAAGTTACAGGCGGTTGGGGGTATTTAACAAGCTCAAAGTTAAAGCTGGTTGGGTGTATTTAACAAGATAGAAGTCCTTTTTAAATGTAAAGGAGACTTCAGGGACAGAGTTGAATCTCCCAGCCCAGCTTCACTTCTCTGCGTGGAGAAGAGCCTGCAGTGAAACACATGGCAAAGCCCTGCATTACAGACTTGTTTGGCAGCCAAGGGGTTACAAAATAGTGCTGGCTTTCTGAGATGGATATATCATAAGCGTACGGCACCGGAATCCAGGCCCAGCTCCAGCTTGTGACTCTGGGACACCCATTTTATCTCTTTGTGCATCAGGTGCCAAAAATGAGATTGTAAAGTGACCCTTGGTTTTTGTATTCATTGATGCG
Source organism: Ascaphus truei (assembly GCA_036426205.1). Lineage (NCBI taxonomy): Eukaryota > Metazoa > Chordata > Amphibia > Anura > Ascaphidae > Ascaphus > Ascaphus truei. The sequence goes on along the minus strand of WSYH01000727.1, from coordinate 65,118 downwards.
TAGAACCCTACAAAGTAGTGTGGGGGGTGGTGGTGGGGGGGGGGGGGGCGCGACTCCAGTCCTTAAGGGTCACCAACAGGTCAGGTTCTCAGGATATCCCTGCTTCACCACTGATTGAGCCACCTGTGCTGAAGCAGGGATATCCTGAAAAGCCCCATCAACAGGTCAGGTTAAGGCCTGGAGTTGCCCGGCAATGAAGGTCCTATGAAATGTGTATACCGTTGTATAATTAAGGCTACAGCTGACGGGCTATAATGACAGGAGAGACGCAGCAGTCAGTTTCGCACCCGTCGGCAGCGGGCAGAATCGTGCGATTAGTTTGTAAAACCATGCAATGTGCTGAGTTATTGCTCCCTTTGCACGCAGTGCAAATCGCACAGCAATTCTGCGGGGGGTGAGGGGCAATTCTGCGGGGGGGGTGAGGGGGAAATCTGCTGGGGGTGAGGGGCAATTCTGTGGGGGCTAATTCTGTAGGGGATAATTGCATGCAGTGTATAATTAAGTGTTGTGGGATAATTGTGGGGGTGGGATGGGAGAGGGGACACTTGGATGTGGGGAGGGGGATAATTGAGAGTGGGGGGGGGTATTGTGGGAAAGGGGTGTGTATTGGGGGTAGGGGGGTTATTGTGTGTGTGTGAATTGGGGAAGTGGGGTTATTGTCAGTGTGTGTAGTGGGGAGAGAGGTAGAGTGTGTATTGGGGGGTTAGTGGGTGTGTGTGTGTGTGTGTATATGTATTGGGGCAGGGGGTTATTGTGTGTATGTATGTGTTTCGGGAAAGGAATTTATTGTGTGTGTAGCCTAGCGCCCCTGGCTATAGCCTTTCCACTGGCCTCAACACTATAAGTCCTGATAGGAACAGGCAGTGTTGGGGTTAGACTCCTGCGCAGGGCCTAGCCTGCAGTGCAGCCTGGATGGGTACTATGTTGCCTTATCCAGGGGCAGGCCTAAACCGGCAGTTGGAGAGTCCCATCTGGGGAGGGTACTAACTGGGTCGCATGTTTATGGTGTGATGCCTGTCAGTACCTGGACCTGCCCTGTTATGGGGCAGGGTTACAAGCCCCCCCCCCAGCTATAAAAGCTGGCACTCCACCAAATTAATTGAGGTTGGTTGGTGTGTGTCTCCCCTCCCTCAGAGGAGTGGGAGTGTTCCCTCATCCCATCAGGGGGTGAGGGAGTTTGGGAGGGATGCTTGGGGCCTCAAGCCCTGGGTATCTGCTCAAGGGAGTGTGGAGGATGCCATGCGGTGTACAGAATAAAGACTCAGTTATACCAACGATGATGTGTAGTCTTTGGAGGAGGAAGAGTGGGCCTGTTGCTGCTCCCATACAAGACCAGCGGCGCCCTCAGGCCTTCTGTAACACCCAGGAGAGCTCACAGCACCAGAGGAACACCCATGTAGAGGCCAGATCTCCTGTGGGAGGGGGGGAACAGGTGCTACATGTGTATTGGGGAGTGGGATTATTGAGTGTGGGGGAGGTGGGTTATTGAGTGAGGGTATGAAGGGAGTGAGAGGAGGCAAGGTGTGAGAAGAGGGGAGAGAAAGAGAGTAGGTAGGGTGTGAGAGGAGGGGAGAGAGAGTGAGCTAGTGAGCGAGTGAGAGGAGAGAGATAGTAAATAAATACGCAGGACCAAGCATATTTTGATTTATTTTGCATTTTTTGCCCAAGGGCGGAAATGACAAATGACGTGAACTGTTTTGCACAGAATAACAATAAAAATAAAATAAAAAAGGAATGACAATATGAGATGCATTTTGTACCCCCACTTATTTTTTCCTTTCCCTAAATCTGATTAAAGTAAGTGTATCGTAATTGAATGCTTATACAGTTGTGTGAAAAAGAAAGTACACCCTCTTTGAAGTCTATGGTTTTACATATCAGGACATAATAACAATCATCTGTTCCTTAGCAGGTCTAAAAATTAGGAAAATACAACCTCAGATGAACAACAACACATGACATATTACACTGTGTCATGATGTATTTAACAAAAATAAAGCCAAAATGGAGAAGTTATGTGTGAAAAACTAAGTACAGGCATACCCCGGTTTAAGGACACTCACTTTAAGTACACTCGCGAGTAAGTACATATCGCTCAATAGGAAAACGGCAGCTCGCGCATGCGCCTGTCAGCACGTCCTCAACAGCAATACCGGCTCCCTACCTGTACCGAAGCTGTGCGCAAGCGGGGAAACTATAGAGCCTGTTACAAATGCGTTATTTACTTCAGTTATGCACATATATGACGATTGCAGTGCAGTACATGCATCGATAAGTGGGGAAAAGGTATTGCTTCACTTTAAGTACATTTTCGCTTTACATACATGCTCCGGTCCCATTGCGTACGTTAATGCGGGGTATGCCTGTACACCCTTACTGCTTCCATAGGAATTAAGATGCTAAGTAGCAGACAGGTGCTGCTAATCAAATGCCATTGATTAATTGATCATCAGCAAGTGTGACCACCCTATAAGAGCCAAAGTTTTAGCAGTTTGCTGGTCTGGAGCATTCGGGTGTGTTAACACAATGCTAAGGAGGAAAGACATCAGCAATGATCTTAGAGAAGCAATTGTTGCTGCCCATCAATCTGGGAAGGGTTATAAGGCCATTTCCAAACAATTTAAAGTCCATCATTCTACTCCTTTAATGTTTTACAATGGCAACATTCCTATGTCAGCCTACAGTAGGAATAGAATGAAGGAAATATAGAGATAAATCACTTCAGTAAGATGTAGAGTATTCAATGTCCCCCTGGAAGGTGAATTGTCTGAACACACCTCTGATGAAGTGGGCTCGCCTAGGAAGCACATTGGGCTGGGGTGGCACAGGAAAGCTTTGTTCTTTGATCATGGGGAAGCCACACTGAGACGCTCCAATACAGTACCCCAGAATGAGAGATGGAGAGTGGCTGACCATTGGGAGGCAGCTGGAACGAGGAGGCGGGTTGCGGAATAGATTGCGAACAACACTGAGGAAGACATTCCAGCGGCAGTGTCACTCAGTAATGGTATTCCAGTAATGGTTTATCCCTCTGATAAGTCCATGTTACATTTTTAGTTTGTTAGTGCATTTAAAAAAAAATCTTTCGTTTTTAATAAATCTACTGTACTACGCCGGGGGAACAGTCTCCTTTAGTTTTTAGATTTTTGAATTTCACTACGAAGGTTTGGCTGGACCTTCTTTGGAAGAGCAGCATTGTGGATATTTTGGGAAACATTTCATGTTCTTAGTGGATTTTTTTGTTCACTTTTTGCAAAGTGATTATACAATATTTTATCTCATTGTTTTCTGCTCTTTTAATCCCATCCACCATGGTTATTTGTAGGGTTTTGCGAGAAAGGTCCATGCATTTGTGTCAGTGACAGGTATCGGACATACAGACCTTGCAAAAATGTAATCGTTTACCAAGGAGGAGTCAATTGAAAAACGATTGCAGCAGGAGGAAGTCACAACCTCAATATGAATGAATAATTGGCTACCAGAGGAAGAGGTGCAAAGGGGGCTTGATAACATGAAGATAAATAATAAGCCAAGTTCAGTAGCCAAAGCTATTATATTATATTCAAGGACTCTATTTCCACGGTCCGAGCACCACAAGATTGACGTAAAGCAGATGTGGTGCCTATGTGTAAAAATGGAGCTAGATCACAAACAAGGAATTACAGACCTGTAAGCCTGACATCAATAGTGCGGAAGCTACTTAAAGGTACATTAAGGGATAATATTCAGGAATACCTAATAGATAACAAAATTATTAGTAATAGTCAGGATGGATTTATGATGGATACTGTAGGTTATGCCAAACTAACCTTATTAGTTTATTTGAGGTGGTAAGTAGGAATTTAGACCAGGGTAATGATGTGGTCTACTTAGATTTTGCAAAGGCTTTTGATACAGTGCCACATAAAAGGTTAGTGTACAAAATAAAGAAAATGGGTCTGGGTAGAAATATTTGCATATGGATTAAAAACTGGTTGAAAGAGAGACAGGGAGTTGACATAGATTGAATCTATTCTGGCTCAAGCGTACTGTGACTAGCGAGTAGAGGCAGGTAGCTTTTCTTGTTCCCCTTTTCTGCACACAGAGTCCCTTTTTTCTTCTGTAACTTTAGTGAAGTACAACAGCAACAAAAGGGGTGGGGGGGGGACTGTAATAGGTAGCAATGGTTTATTGGAAAGGTAAATTATAATAACTTTACCAGGAGATGGGATAACTGACCACTCCTGAAGGCTGCTGGTGGAAAGAGGAAGTAAACGTACCTGTTCAAGCAGGAAATATGGCCAGGAGAAACCATACAGCCAGGGGTCCTGGGGCATACCAACAGGAGCCTGTGCAGTAGTTGCAAGGCAACAGGCAGACAGGGAGGGAAGGTACAGGCAGACAGGGAGGGAAGGTACAGGCAGACAGGGAGGGAAGGTACAGGCAGACAGGGAGGCAAGGTACAGGCAGACAGGGAGGGAAGGTACAGGCAGACAGGGAGGGAAGGTACAGGCAGACAGGGAGGGAAGGCACAGGCAGACAGGGAGGGAAGGTACAGGCAGACAGGGAGGGAAGGTAGATTACATTAGTAACAACAATACACTGAGAAGAGACAGGAGTCACAGGACAGGGAGAAATATACAAACTGGTTCTAGGGCAGAACCTTTTCAGGTTGGGCTAAAGCTGTGAGTGGAGGACATCAGGGGTCGGTACTGGGATCCCTGCCTTTTAACTTGTATATTAATAAACTCTATAAAGCATTAGTAAGACTACACCTTGAATATGGAGTACAGTTTGGGGCACCACTCCATAACAAATACATAGTGGAACTAGAGAAAGTGCAGAGAAGAGCCACCAAATTAATACAGGGGGTGGAAATCTGACTTATGAGGAGAAGCGAGCTAAATTAGATTTGCTTACAATAGAAACTAGGCGTCTAAGAAGGGATATGATACATATTTGCAAATATATTCAAGGACAATACAAGGAACTCTTGACAGAACTATCAATCCCAAGGGCAGAACAACGGACACTGGTGTATTGAAGTCAAATATCCCATTGAATCAATTGAATTGAAAATTGTATCAAATTCATAAAGGGGATGGAAAATCTGATATAGGAGAAGCAGTTATCCCAATTAGATTTGTTTACATTAGAAAAGAGGCGTCTAAGAGGGGATATGATAACTATATACAAATATATACGGGGGAAGTACAAGGAGCTTGAACTATTCATCCCACGGGCAGTACAAAGGATTTGGGAGCATCCCTTTAGGTTGGAGGAAAGGAGATTTCACCAGCAACAAAGGAAATGGTTCTTTACAGAAAGGGCATTTACAATGTGGGATTCATTAACCATGGAGACTGTGATGGCAGATACAATAGATTTGTTCAAAAAAAGGTTGGACATCTTTTTTTTAGAAAGGAAAGGTATACAGAGATATACCAAATAAGTAATCATGGGAAGGATGGTGATCCGGGGAGTTATCTTGACGGCAAAATGTGGAGTCAGTAAGGAATTTTTTTCCCCCATCTGAGACATAATTGGATAATGTGTTACTGGGGTTTCTGGTTTGCCTTCCTTTGGATGGAAAGATTGTAAATACAATCATAGGATAAAGTATCTGCCGTCTAAATGTAACATTGTATTTTTATGATACTTTTACTCTACACTTTGGTTTATAGATGATCACTTTTGGAGTTACATTTTTTCCTCTGGTTTGCTTCTCTCATATTTTGTCGTGTGTCCTTTATACAATATTGAGTATACACCACTTACCTCTGACATCATCATTTGGAGTGGGGGGCAGTGCCAGTAGGGTGCCTAGCAACTGTTTTGGCGCCAGTTTCTTCACTCTCCCCCTTTTTTTCTCTGGCTTAGGGCATTCTGGGTAATTGGGTAGTATTTAGCTGTGTCACTACTTTCACTTTGTATCTTGAAAAAGGTCTCCAACTGTGAGCCGGGACGTCGCTATATAAACAAACCCCATTGAATTAGAAGACAGTAAGAGGGCTGCATTCCTCGACTTGAAATCATTTTTGAGCCAGTTTTGCAGCCGGGAGACTTTGGGGTCTGAAGACCTTATTCTATATAGTCCGAGGCGGGTGCAGTCAATGGGGATTTTCAGGGGTAAATGACCTAAATGGCCACCTTGGACTACAGTATATACACATTTATCCCATAAGTCCCACGGAACAACAACAGAGAACATAAACTGCCCCAAATTTACAGAGCTCTGATTATTAAGGTCTTCCGGCTTCAACATTGTGGGAAAGCGGGTGCACGAGATTTCTACAAAACTAATCTTGCAGAAAGTGACGGGATCTGGTCGTTTGATCAATCTGATGCTGTTTCTTTCTACTGCCACAGTCTGGAGACTTGGATAAATAAACTCCCTGGGAAAATCAAAGCAACCAAGTTTCCTATCAATGGAATGACGTTCCTTTGCTAAATCTGGTGCTGTTTTTTTGGGGGGGGTGTGGGGGGGGGGGACTGGGAGACTGATAAGTAGATCGTCAAGTGAATTAAAGGAAACAAGTTTCTTTTCAATGGGATGCTACTGCTTTGACAAATCTGGTGCCGTTTTATTTTGCACCTCATCAGTAGACCCTTCCGGCTGCCACAGTGTCCTGGTGTGTGTTTGGATAACATGCTCTGGTTTGCGTTGGGTATATTCTTCCTGCGGAAAGCCTTCCCGTTACCTAATGAATAACTTGTCCACAATCCCATCTGTCCCACTTTATGCGCGTTTCCTAAAGAAATCAGCGAGGTCGGTTTGGCACGGCCGCCCCTTCCTGAACCCGAGCCCATGGTGTGTAACGTTACCTTCCACTTCAGAATACTTTATGGCTTCTTCCTTGATAATGGTTTAAAGAACTCATCTTGGAACGTCAGCCGTCAGTCTCGCGGCTTTACAATTTCCTGGATGTGCTTTATCACCCTTCCGACATCTCAGCACTTCTTCTTCTGTTTGCCAATCCGCTGCCTGTAAACCTGTCTCGGGGAAAGCTCCTTACAGTTTCACGGTTAGCAGGTTTAATAGCTCCCAGGAATGGTTTTACTGCAGCCTGTGTCATTCTGCAGTGCCTTCCTGAATCATCACATGTTTAACCTGTTCTCTGCCAAGCGGGCGGACAACGCAATGCCAAATGGGAAGGCCCGTGTTCACTAAGCAGTCTTTTGTCTTAAGACATCTTCCGGTTAGGGTGACCTAACGCCCCAGTTCCTTAAATGTCCCGGTATACTGTACAGACAATTTTCTCAAAATCACTCAAATGTTCCGGTTTTGAGCATTACCCTGTTTGGGTGACGGGGGTGGGGGTGGTGGCGGCAGCAGAGGAGTGTGGGGGTTGGTGGAAGATGGAAGTGGAGAGTGGACGTCAGTCAAAACTTCTGGTGTCTGTCTCCCCTCCTGCTCCACATGTAGAGACTTTAAACTGAGGGAGCGGTGGGGAGTAGGGGGTAGGAGAATGGGGGGTAAGAGAGATTGGAGGGAGGGCAAGTGTGTGTGAGAAAGGGGGTAGATGGAGAGAGAGAATGGAGGGAGGGAGAGCGAATGGGGGTGCTACAGAATGGGGGTGAGAGAGAATGGGGAGGGAGAGAGCATGAAGCGGGAGAGAGGGAGAATGAAGAGGGAGATAAATAATGGGGGGAGGGAAAGAGAGAATGGGGAAGGAGAGAGAGAATCGGGAGGGAGATAGAGAGAGAATGGGGAAGGAGGGAGAGAATGGAGGGAGGGCAAGTTTGTGTGAGAAGGGGGTAGATGGAGAGAGAGAATGGAGGAGGGAGAGTGATCAGGGGAGCTAGAGAATGGGTGTTAGAGAGAGAGAGAATGGGGAGGGAGAGAGAAAGGGACGGGGAGAGAATGGAGAACGAGAGAAATAATGGGGGGAGGGAGAGAATGGGGAAGGAGAGAGAATGGGGAGGGAGAGAGAAAATGGGGGTGAGGGAGAGAGAGAAAAATGGGGAGGGAGAGAGAGCGAAAGATAATGGGGAGGGAGAGAGAATGGGTGGGAGGGATAGAGGGAGGATGGTACGCTAGCCTGTGTCCTTGTTAATGAGCTACTGAGGAGACTGTCCAGCCCAAGCATCCATCCCCTAAGCCAGCGGTGGGCGCGAGACTGACTGCGGGGGGCGCGAGACTGACTGCGGGGGGCTCGGGGTTTACAGAGGCCCCACACACTTTCCGAAGGCACTTAAATTAAGTGCTGGGGAAGCGGCGAAGACCTCTGTAAACCTCACCTACCTTGGATCTGGCGTTTTTTTAGATGTGTCGCCATGGCAACGTGGCAGCAAACGACGCAGTGAGGTAATGTGATGTCACGTTACGTCATGACGCCAACGCCGGAGCTCAGGTAAGAGGGGAGGGGTGCGCGGAGAGAGGGAACTGCCGGCAGGGGGCGCAGGGGAAAAAAAGCTGTGTGTGCTGTGCACGCGCATAGTAAGCGAAACTTCTTTGTGTGTTGTCAGCAACATATACATTTTATTTCTGAGCATAAGTGTGTGTGTGTGTGTGTGTGTGTGTGTGTGTGTGTGTGTGTGTGTGTGTGTGTGTGTGTGTGTGTGTGTGTGTGTGTGTGTGTGTGTCTGTGTGTGTGTGTGTGTGTGTGTGTGTGTGTGTGTGTGTGTGTGATGTGTGCGTGGTGTGTGTGTGTGTGTTCTGTTGTGGCCTCTGTGTGTGTGTGTGTGCTGTACCCTCTCCCCAGTGTCACAACCTCTGGGACACGTCTGCGCGCAGGCACTTACACGGCTCAGTACGGGCATCACCGTCCTGCAGCCGCCCATCTTGAACTTGAGCAGCTTGTACATCTCCTCCGGATGCCCGAGGGACTTGAGGATGTCCATGTCGGGCTGCGGGAGGCGGATATACAGCTGTATACTCACACACCGGTTATACCGCTCAGCGCAGCCTCCTCACGCACCGGTATACCCAAAGCAAGCCACGTCCGCCCCTGCGCATGCGCGGCATGTCAACGGGCGTGTGGGGGGAACGGCGCCGCTGCCAGCCGCTTCTGCGCATGCGTTGCGTCCGTCAGCGGCGCCATCGCAACTGCGCATGAGCGTCATGTCAGCGGGCGTGTGGCGGGCATGGCACCGCTCCGCCGCCGCATATGTCAGCGGGTATGTGGTGGGAGCGGCGCCCATTACGTGACGTCATTTCCGTTTCACATTTTCATCTCCATGTCTCCAAAGTTGACTGTGCCACTAAAGAAGTTTCACTTCAAAAAGTTTGCGCTCCCCTGCCCTAAGCAGATCGGAGACTGACATCGTGGATTTCACATTAAAGACGGCCAATCAGGGGAGCCCGCTGTATTTGCGCTGCTGGGGCCTGTGAGGTCAGAACGCCCTCTGTCCACGCACAGTTTCTGAGTGCGCTGATTTTATTCATCTTTTTTATATAAAGTTTCTTATAGAATGACGCTATGTTCTCTCTCTCTCTCTCTCTCTCTCTCTCTCGAGCTGGGATCAAAGGATCACAAGTGTTTATTAACCAACATTTAGGTACCTAATGGGACTTAAGGACATCTGAGACCAGATGATATAATCAATTGATACTATCACAATAATAAAAAACAATGTGGACGGATTTGTAGGATCCAATCCGCGGGTTCATCAATCTGTTGACGGAACGTTAATAATCCGTCACCGGGTTACTGAATCCGTGGACTGGTACAAATCGGGGGACGGGCTGCCGAATCCGCGGAGTTTATTGATAATAATAATAATAATAATAATAATAATTAAAAAACGCAAAACGCGAATCGCCCTTTTTCAGATTGATTTGTTTAAATCCACGGACCAAAGGAACCGGCCAATCCGCTGCAGATCCAAATCTCTAATTCTATGCTGCCATTCAGTATGTTCCTTATTGTGTCATTATCCTCTTTGGTAACATCATTACATCCACGGGGGGGTCTCTGTATTATCTCTCACGGGGGGCTATGCACTAAGCAGTGCGCTTTTGCGCACGATTGGAAACTGTTTGCTCGGCCGTTACAAAGTGAAGCCAAACGCGGGATTCACTAACAAGTTTAGCGCATTTTGGTCCGGCCGAGAAAAAAATATGACCGATCGCCCAAGCTTCCCCCCCCCCCCGCGCTATCGCGCTTAAACTTGTAAAGCGAGATAGCTGATAGAATAAAACTCCGCCTGTAAGAACAGCATGGAGACGCTGCGTACCCACGCACGGCTCTTTCAGGCGATCGTGAAGCATAAATATACATTTTAATACTAGTGTACATGAGCAGGGGGTCTCCTGAGCTGAACCGCATTGGTGTCATGAGATACAGGCCCCGTTATGGGGTGCCGGTATCCCCCGTGCTTTTAAAGCTCCCGTGTCACGTAACCGGGAAATTTAAATCCTGCAGGGGGATACCGGCACCCATAACAGGGCCTGTATCTCATGAAGTACGGGGTCCCCGAGGCTGATCCCAATGCGGTTCAGCCCAGGAGACCCCTCTGCTCATCTACGCTAGTATCAAAACACACATAACAATAAAAAATTATTCATTACCGTAGCGGATAGCCGCTAAGGTAATGAAGCTGCTGTAATATAATTTTTATTAATAGTGTGCGGGAGCAGGGGGTCTCCTGAGCTGAACGGCATTGATTTCTGCCAGGGCCCCTCGCTTCCCAAGTTGACAGGCCCATGTTCGCACGTGAAACGCTGTAAAAAAAAAAAATGGCGGTGACACTGGCATCCGATGCCCCATACCGGGGCCTGTAACTCGGGAAGCAGGGGGTCTCTGAGCTAGAAATCAAAGCGGTTCAGCTCAGGAGACCCCCTGCTCCCGCACACTATTATTAAAAAAAATACATTAAAGCAGCTTCCCGCTAGCCGCTAAGGCAATGAAGGGGTTAAGGCTCAATAGCAGCTTTATTGGTGGCAATTGCCCCAATAAACCTTGCAATATGTACTACCCACCCACCCCCTGTGCCCCCAACAACCCCTATATCCCCCTAACATACATTACATCACAGCATAGGAATGTCCCCGGGTGATCCCCGCAGGTGTCTGGGGGTCCCCGCTTGCCTGCGGTACCAATCCTGATTTTTTTATTGATGTGTTGTAAGAACCAATTGTGCTTTTTATATAAATGTGACTTTACTAGTGTAGCCATGGCGTCTTTCTGGCTACCAGTCTGCCCTTCTCCTGGCAGTAAGCCCTGGTAAGAGCAGGCCTGCCAGGACTAATCCTGGGTTTTCCCCACCCTCAGCAGCTTTAGTGAGTCACAGGGGAGGCGGTGCAACTAGGACTGTGTGTCCAATCAGGGACTCAGACCTGGGTCCTGCTTTTCCTGTACTTAAGAAGCTGCACACCCCATATTCAGCAGTTGCCTCTACCCTTGAGAGAGGCTGGTCTACCCCAACAACTGTGCAGGGCTCTGTCAGTTTGTACTCCCTCCCCAAGGGGAGTGGAGTGGGAGACTATACCTCTTCACCAGGGAGTAAGGGAAGAGCAAGGACTGATCCAGGACCCCTTGGCTTGGAGTGTAGGTCCAGGGTACATCCTGAGGGGGAAGGCACTAATAATTGCCTGCTGTTGTGAAGCTGTAAGGTCTGCAGTGTGCAATAAATTGTTCCAGTGTTTTGCTATACCTTCCTGCCTGAGACTGCAATCTATCAGGGGAAGGGTAAAGAAGTTCTCCTGTAGAGATTGTCCCCTGTCACACCTGTATGCCCGCAGATATGGCAAGACCCCAATAATGAGGTGGGAAGAGTATTACCACGCACCCACAGCAGTGAGGGCATGCCCGGAGTGTGGTATAGCGTTGCCGAGCCTGTTGAAAGATAGTTAGTGATACTTGCAACGCCTTGGGAGTACAGAGTAAGGATAGTGATGTCCGTGCGCCAGAGTCCAGGGATCCAGAAGTCAGAGTCGTCAAGTTCGTAAGCCAAAGTCCAGGGGTTACAGAGGTCAGCAAGGTAGAGTTCGTAAGCAGGGTTCAAGGGCAACAGAGAGCAGGGTAGTCCAGGACAAGCAGAGGTCAAACCAGGGAGAACAAGAGATAAACAGGAGCAGGAACAGGCTGGAACACAGAGGAGCGCCAAGCCCAGTACTGCACACACAAGGATAACAGAAGCTATGCAGAGCAATGATAGAAAGGACAGACAGGGGTTATAAAGGAGGGAACACCAATAGGAGAGAGAGGAGGAGCAGAAGGTGAAGTGGGAGACAGCAGTGATAGGTGAGGAGGAGACAGGGGAGGAGACAGGGGACCCAGTAAGGGAGATCGCTTGCAGGGCATGGGAGGAGGAGTCAGGAGGCTGAAAACCCCTAGAAGAGGAGAGTGTGCACGCGCCCTCTGTATTCTGAGAGTGCGCGCGCACAGGCTGCGTCACGAGACGTGCGGAATGCCGCGCCACGGGGACACCCACAGAGGAGGATGGAGGAATGGAGGGAACAGCCGCCGGAGGTAAGGGGATGGGAGCAGATACAGAGGGGGGCTGAGAGTGGGGAACGCCGCAGCAGGGGCTTGGGAACCGCGCGGGTGCGCGAGTCTTGCGGGGCACGCGCCGTGGTGCAGGAACAGCGTCAGAGCCTGCCGGAGAGGGACAGGAATGGGTACAGGAAGGGAGGTTGGCAGGGGAAGGGACAGAGAGGGTAGGTGAGCGTGTGACATCAGGGACACATGAAGGGGAAGGAATCCCCTGAACCGTCACAGTATCCCTCCCTTGAGGATCGATCTCCGAGTGATCCAGCCACGGTTTTTGGGGAAATTTTAGATGAAATTGTTGAAGGAGTTTCGGGGCATGAATTTTACGTGCCGGTACCCACGAACGCTCCTCCGGACCATAGCCCTTCCAGTGGACGAGGAACTGGAGCTTGTTTTTAGACCAGCGTGAATCAATGAGGGTTTGGACCTCGTACTCTTGTTGTCCTAAGGTGGACACTGGGTTGGGTTTACGGGAAGGGTCCGGAAAATGTGAGCTTTGTACAAAGGGTTTAAGCAGGGAAACATGAAACACGGAAGGAATCCTCATGGTGGGGGGTAGATCAAGACGATAAGCGACTGGGTTGACTTTTTCTATGATTTTGAATGGGCACAGAAATCTTGGTGACAGTTTGGGAGATGGAGTTTTAATCCTGATATTCTTCGAGGACAACCATACTCTGTCACCAGGCTTAAAAGAAGGACCTGGTTGGCGATGACGATTTGCCTTGGTTTTTTGTTTGGCAACAGCAGATTGTAAGGATTTGAGGATCCTTTTCTAAGAGTTCTGTAGGGTCGTAACATGAGAGTCGGCTGCAGGAACGCCCGAAGGGGGAGAAGAGAGAGGAAGACTGCTGGGGTGAAAGCCGAAATTAATGAAAAAGAAAGACTCCTAGGTAGACTCATTTTTGAGAGATTTGATTGCAAATTCGGCCCATGGTAACAGGTCCACCCAGTTGTCCTGTGAGTCCGATATGAAACATCTAAGATATTGCTCTAGGGTTTGATTCATCCTTTCGGTCTGACCATTGGTCTGTGGATGATATTCAGAAGAAAAAAGGAGGGAAATTCCGAGTCTCTGGGAAAACGCCCGCCAGAACTTAGAGATGAATTGAGACCCTCTGTCAGAGACAATAGAAATGGGAAAGCCATGTAATCTGAAAATTTCCTTGGCAAAAACATCAGCCAGAGTAGCAGAATTAGGGAGACCCTTGAGGGGAATAAAGTGTGAATGTTTAGAGAATCGGTCTATTACGACAAGAATGGTATTCATTCCTTTGGAATTGGGCAGTTCGACAATGAAATCCATCGAGATGTGTTTCCAGGGTTGCTCCGGAATGGGGAGAGGCAAGAGGAGGCCAGAGGGTTTGTGGTGGAGCGTCTTACTCTGGGCACAAACAGGACAGGCACTGGTAAAGTCGAAAATGTCTTTGTTCATCCTCGGCCACCAAAACGTCCGTTTAATAAGGTCCGCTGTTCTTTTGAAGTCTGGATGACCGGCAGCTCTAGAGGAATGACCCCAATGTAGAATCTTGTGGTGAAACCGTGGAGCTGCGTATAAGCGCCCTTCTGGTACCCTGAACCTGCTGGGAATGTGAGCCTGGGCTTTGTTGATTTCGTCCAACACATCAAAATTGTTAGCGGAGATTATGCAATTGGCAGGAAGGATAGGTTCCGTGGTTTCATTAGATTCGGATTCCGTGGCGAATTGGCGAGAGAGAGCATCCGCTTTGACATTTTTGGTACCAGGAATGTATGAAATTGTATAGTTAAAGTGGGAGAAGAAGAGAGACCACCGAGCTTGGCGAGATCCCAACCGTCGGGCTCCGTCGATATACAGCAAATTTTTGTGGTCGGTGAGAATAGCAACAGGTTCCTTGGCGCCTTCTATAAGATGCCTCCATTCCTGGAGAGCCAATTTAATGGGCAAAAGTTCACGATTACAAACATCATAATTTCTTTCGGCAGATTAAAATTTTCGCGAACAAAAACCACAGGGATGGAGTCTGTCTTGGGGAGAAGACTCTGTGAGAGAACTGCACCAGCTCCAACGTCCGAAGCGTCGACTTCCAAAGTGAAGGGAAGGGAGGTATCCGGATGGCGTAGGATGGGTGCGGACACAAAAGCTTTCTTAAGCACCTCGAAAGCAAGAATAGCTTCAGGAGACCAGGAGGTGGGATCAGCGCCTTTCTTGGTCAAAGCGGTGATGGGAAGAGCAATAGAAGAAAAATTGTTGATGAATTTCCGGTCATAATTGGCAAAGCCGAGAAAACGCTGCACAGCCTTGAGCGAATTAGGCAGCGGCCAGTCGAGAACAGATTTAAAAAAATTTGGATCCAGAGAAACCTTGGCTGGAGATAATGTAGCCTTGGAAGGCAGTAGAGGTCTGGTGGAACAAATACTTCTCTATCTTGGCGTATAGGCGTTTAGAACGGAGCCTAGACAGCACCAGTTTGATATGGTGAACGTGTTCCTCCAGGTTTTTAGAAAAAATGAGAATGTCATCCAGATATACTATGACAAATGTCCCCAACACATCTCGGAAGATGTTGTTCATGAACTCTTGAAAGACGGCAGGAGCATTGCATAAACCAAAGAGCATAACTAGATACTCGTAATGTCCTGATCGCGTATTAAACGCTGTTTTCCACTCGTCCCCCTCCCTTATGCGAATGAGATTATAGGCACCTCTTAAGTCAAGCTTGGAGAAGATAGAGGCCCCCTGGAGACGGTCGAACAGTTCAGAGATCAAGGGAAGGGGATACCGATTCTTTACCGTGATCTTATTGAGTCCGCGAAAGTCAATGCATGGCCTAAGTGATCCATCCTTCTTCTTCACGAAGAAGAAGCCTGCCCCGGCAGGGGAGGTAAAGTTGCGGATGAATCCTTTTTCCAAATTTTCTTGAATGTAGGACGTCATGGCCTCAGTCTCAGGAACGGACAAAGGATACGATTTCGACTTTGGAAGAATGGTCCCAGGAATCAAATCGATAGGACAATCGTGCGGACGATGGGGAGGTAGAACCTCAGCTTGTACCTTGTTGAACACATCCAAGTACTCATGATACACGGTCGGCAGGATCGATTGATTGGAAGGAACGGAATCCAGACCGGCGAGCACCGCAACAGTAGGAGCCGCAGGAGCAGAGTCAGCGGAAGAAGGCCACTGGATAGGCAGGGTGCCGGTCCAATCAATGCGCGGATTGTGGAGTTGAAGCCAAGGCAATCCTAAAATAAGTTGAACAGTCGGAGAATGAAAAATATCGAAAATTATTACCTCTTTTTGACCATCGGCCAAGGTCAGTGTGAGAGGAATGGACTCCCAGATGATAAATGCTGGCCGGAGCGGTCGACCGTTGATGGCCTCGAGACCAATAGGTGCTTTTCTCCTTACCATAGGGATTTGATTCTCAGAGGTGAAGGTTTGGTCCAGGAAGTTACCGCCAGATCCAGAATCAATTAAAGCTTTTACCTGCAGGAAAAGGCCAGGACCCTCCAGAGTGGCAGGAAGCATAAACTTCTTTGGGAGATTTTCGGAGAGAGAGGGGCAAGGAGAGACAGTACCCAGTAGAAGCCCCTCTACCTTTACTGGGTGTTCCCGTTTCCTGGCTTCAGGGGACAATTCTGGAGACGATGTTCCGAAGAACCACAGTAGAAACAGAGTCCTTTCTGATGGCGTCGCATTCTCTCCGCGGCCCGAAGTTGTTGGCTGCCGATTTGCATCGGCTCCGGGGTATCCAGTGCCAGGAGAGGCGAAGTAGAAGACTTGTGCGAGACAACAGAGGAAGGAAGAGAACGAGAACAGTGTCTCTCGTGCGTATGCTGGTCCATGCGTACGCTCAAGGTAATCAAATCCTCCAGGGAAGAAGACCGGGCATGAGTAGCAAGATCATCCTTCAAGGTGTCTGAGAGTCCGTGCCAATATGCGTCGGCGAGTGCCTCATCATTCCATTGGGTCTCTGCGGCGAGAGTACGGAACTCGATTGCGTACTTGGCAGCAGATCTTCGGGCCTGTGAAATATGGAAGAGAGAGAATGCGGCTGTGTCGCGCCGTGCAAGAGTATCAAATACTTGCTGAAATTCGTGCCTGAATTTAGGATAGTCTTGGGTTAGTTCGCTGTTACGTTCCCAGAGGGGAGAGGCCCAAGCGAGGGCGTCACCGAAAAGCAAGGCGTAGATGTAAGCCACCTTAGAACGACCAGTGGGAAACAGGGAGGGGGGACATCTCGAATTGCACCTCGCATTGGTTTAGGAAACCGCGGCAGGCGAGGGGGTCCCCATAGTAGCGATTAGGTGATGGAATACGGGGTCCAGAGTTGGCATAGGTTGTGGTTACCGGGGGTGCTGGAGCCATGGGAGTCTCCTGAAGGGAGAGGTTAGCCAATTGCTGGGAGACTGTGGACAGCGGATTGCTCACAAATTGTAAGGCCTCAAGTGAAACACCTGTACCCACCTCAGGGGGGTCTGCATTTGTTGGGCTCTGCATAATGTCACGCCTGTATGCCCGCAGACCTGGCAAGACCCCAATACTGAGGTGAGAAGGGTATTACCATGCACCCACATCAGTGAGGGCGTGCCCGGAGTGTGGTATGGCGTTGCCGGGCCTGTTGAAAGATAGTTAGTGATACTTGCAACGCCTTGGGAGTACAGAGTAAGGATACTGATGTCCGTGCGCCAGAGTCCAGGGATCCAGAAGTCAGAGTCGTCAAGTTCGTAAGCCAAAGTCCAGGGATACAGAGGTCAGCAAGGTAGAGTTCGTAAGCAGGGTTTAAGGGCAACAGAGAGCAGGGTAGTCCAGGACAAGCAGAGGTCAAACCAGGGAGAACAAGAGATAAACAGGAGCAGGAACAGGCTGGAACACAGAGGAGCGCCAAGCCCAGTACTGCACACACAAGGATAACAGAAGCTATGCAGAGCAATAATAGAAAGGACAGACAGGGGTTATAAAGGAGGGAACACCAATAGGAGAGAGGGGAGGAGCAGAAGGTCAAGTGGGAGACATTAGGGATAGGTGGAGGAGAAGAAGAGGAGGAGACAGGGGAGGAGACAGGGGAACCAGTAAGGGAGATCGCTTGCAGGGCATGGGAGGAGGAGTCAGGAGGCTGAAAACCCCTAGAAGAGGATCATGTGCGCGCACCCTATGTAATCTGAGAGTGTGCGCGCACAGGCTGCGTCACGAGGCGCAGGGAACGCCGCGCCGCGGGGACACCCGCAGAGGAGGATGGAGGAATGGAGGGAACAGCCGCCGGAGGTAAGGGGATGGGAGCAGATACAGAGGGGGGCTGAGAGTGGGGAACGCCGCAGCAGGGGCTTGGGAACCGCGCAGGTGCGCGAGTCTTGCGGGGCGCGCGCCGTGGTGTAGGAATGGTGTCAGAGGCTACTGGAGAGGGATAGGAATGGGTACAGGAAGGGAGGTTGGCAGGGGAAGGGACAGAGAGGGTAGGTGAGCGTGTGACATCAGGGACACATGAAGGGGAAGGAATCCCCTGAACCGTCACATCCCCACATCAATGGGCCCTGCAAGAGATGGAGGCGCTGTCACCGTGAGTACGAATCAGTTATTACCCCAGAAGCCTGTTCTGACCTCCTCTACGACACCGCAGGAGACTCCATGTAGCAGTGAACGTGTCACACTGGTATTCATTTTGGTTTTTGTTTTCTTCATTGCGCCCCTTTTTTTGTTTTATATGTATCTTAATGACCCCTCTGATCACGGGAGACTGGGAGCGGCAGGGAGATAACCACAACAATTCAAAGGAGATAACGGACTTTGGGGACAGCGCGCTCTGTATACAGTGCCTGTTTTCTACTAGAATCATATCGATGAAAGAAAAAGAACCCAGTCTTATAGCACTCGTACACAACAATTGTATAATGATAAGTTTAAAATACTTTATTTATAACTATGAATAAAAAATAGGGTGTTAAAATATGATTAAATAATATGTAGAACAGCACGTGACTGTATCCTTTTGTAACCCACCCTTGTATAGGTGGGTAGATGTAGTATGATCCCTGATTGGTACTAGGGATCAAACGCTATTAATTATAGCGACCTAAAATATAGGAGAGGAGCCAAAGAATACCCACTGAAAAGAGACTGTCTCTATTAGAGTGTATCTGTAATGTGGCATATATTCCGCTTGGTTAAACCTATAGGTATCTCCCCCTCATAGAGAGATTTCAATTAATGCTGTATAAATTCATCCATATAATGTGAGCTACATCTCTATAAGGGATATTGCCTATTCTCTAAAGTGCAGGCTATTGAGCAAGCAGTGATAGCTATTGTAAAGTGTAGAGCAAGAGCAGCTATAGGAGATCACCTAAACACCTAGGGGGTAATGTAAGCCCAGATATATGCTCCTGCAGTATTGGGTAGGTTGTTGGTGATGTCTGCTGTTCTGCTGTTTACACAGTGCCCCTTACTGTTATAGCACACTGTGAACTTGACTGCCACATGCATACACTGTGTGCTCCTTGGTTTTTTCCCTCAGCACACCAGGGTCTGGTCATGCGCAGAAAATGAAAGCTGGTGTAAAGTTAGCTTCCACAGTGATGCGTGGGTGAGTGTGATATTTATGCTAAACTGTAGGGATTACTGTATACACATAATAGTTACTACTCAGCAGATGATAGAATGCTGTACTTGCCTACAAACCATTTGATACTCGAGTAGGGTATATAGGGGTTAATATTCCAATGGGGCCAAAGCCCCAAAACACCCCGTCCCCCCCCTTCTGGAGGTTTTTAGCAAGAGCGTGCACAGAGTAATGACGTGGGGAGCCGGTTTAACTGATCATTGCAGTGTCCCCTACATCAGCACGGATCCTGGCTGTATCAGTGCCGATGTGCTCGAGGACCTGCCTGTCTGTCAGGTGGGTAAATTCAAAGACTCCTGGGAACATGGAGGGTCCCGCAGTAATGATATACCGCGCGATCCCTAATAAAACAAGCACATCAAGGGAAGTTTTAAAGCCCAAAACGCAGATCAATATCATTCAGCTGAACTGTTTAAATAAACAAACTTCCCGCGTGTGCAGGGAGAGAAATGCCAACGAGCGCGTTTCACGTGTTCAAACGCTTCTTCAGGGCACGTAGGGGGGAGGTCCCTACGTGTAGCACCTTCTACTAGAATCAGCAGTAATGTGGATACTGCTGTGTTGGAATAAACCAAGTGATGAATCTTATATGCTTAGTACAAGGCAATGTATAGTCAGCTGCATCGATGCAGTCAGTACAAAAAATAGTATGTAATTGACCAATTAGTAGCCACTAGGATGTGCTGAGGAAGGTTATCAGCAGCCAGATAATGGCTCACCGAGCATATCGTAGAATCTGTAGCTGCAGTCTCAAGGCTTTGCAGCGGGCTCAAATTAAACTGCTGCAGCAAAGTAAAGGGCTGAAAAACACGAACTCTGTCCTATTCTGTCCACATAATGGAAGTAATTAAAGTATCAGTGCTTGTAATCAGTAATCCGTCGGTCTAGCCGCCAGACGAAGCGGTTGCTACAAAGTATCAGCCCCTGGTTTCAGGCACACTGACACATGAATGTCAGAACGGCGACCTGACGCACGTTTCGCGTCATATGACGCTTAATCTGAGGTAAACTGCCTTGTAGATAGAGTGATCCTACTATTGAACCTTTGCTGCCCACCTCTAATAGGTGTTTGTATTCATTTGAACACCTGTTCCTTACTTATGTTAACCCTTACACTTGGTTCAGGCGCACAGGTTTTATCTTAGTCTGCTACACGAGAGAGAGAGAGAGAGAGAGAGAGAGAGAGAGAGAGAGAAAGAGAGAGAGAGAGAGAGAGAGAGAGAGAGAGAGAGAGAGAGAGAGATTTGGAACTCCGGTCGCTGGAGGAGTCACTGGGGAGGGGCCTCACTGTGTATGGTGTATATAAGTTTAGTGTCTAGATGGGTCTATATTTGGATAGGGATCCTGTTTCTTGTTTTGTAGTTAGGGATAGTGTCCTTCCCAGTGAACAGCTAAGATATGTATGGCTGTTAGGTTTGCTGCATCAGTCTCTTTCCTGGAGGCTGGGGCACCGCTGCTCCTTCAGCCAGTTAGGGGAGGACGCCCCCTTCAAGTGCTGCAGTATCCAGAAGGATTGCCTGGACTCTCTTGGGGCCGAGTTCCCACAACTAAAGATAAGGACTTGATATTATATATCTCTAAACATATAAGCATGTAAGCTGGGGTTAGCCAGCTAGCTGGTTAGTCCGCCATTACTGTGAGTTAGTCTCCTTACCGTGGAGTAGGCATTCCTTTTATGGTGGTGTTTTCCTTAAAGGGACAGTGTGCCTGAGATATCGTCTGTCACTGATATAAGAATAAACCACTGCAGGTTAATGACTGGGTGCCTCCAATGTGTATCTGTTAAAGTTGAAGTCCATTACTGGGACGAAAAAAACAGGCGGAAGCCTGAATTACGCAATATGCGGCTACGTATTATCCCTTTGTCTCTCTAAATAACCCTAGAGGACTGTGTTGTGAAGAGCCCGGACAGACGGCGGCCCTACGTTAGGGAGCAGTTTGTCACAATATATAGGCTAAAATATCTGTGTTCTAAAGTTAACATAGGTTGAACTCGATGGACATATGTCTTTAGTCAACCTCATCTACAATGTAACTATGTAACTACTTTTGCCTTGACACATATGTCACATAGATCCTAAAGTCACAGCAGGAATGCACTCCAGCAACCACAGGGTTAACAACCAGAAGAAGTATTTGTACCCTGACAATTAGGATACCCAGCAAACCTACAAAATTAGAATTCTTTTTCTAAGCCCCACAGCTAATATTTTATGGACAAGAAACAAAAGGGAAATAATGATTTACAGATCAGGAAATTACACTTAATCAGCCTTTCTGGTTCCCCCAAGTGAGGCTGGACCGTTCTGTGTCACCTTGAGGTTCTCAAGATGGCTGGTTATTAGCGCCGATGGCTGGGACATTTTATGGGGAGGATATGCGCACGCTGGGAGCTGGGAGGTGTGAATTATACCAGTGTGTGCGCTGCACCCGCAGTCTGCCTCCTTTCTTATTCATGGCTCAGACATATCAGATGTCACACCCAGACCCTACAACATTTAGCCTGTGAAAAGAGGCACACTTTGGGTGCTCTGTCGGGACCGAGCTGCTCCCAAGCGAGTGAACATTACGCAGGCCCCTCGTATATGCATTTACCGCGCTTTACGGCGCTCCGCTTTACAGCGTTCCGCTCATACGGCGTTTCCCAATGTATAGCCATATTCATTAGGTTCAGTGTTTGTTCCGTTTTTCCGGCGATTTTTTCGGCATGACGCGCACAGCAGCAAAGTATCCGGCTGTCACTAAGCAACAGTTTTAGCGCCTGCGCAACTCCTTGTCAGATGCCATTTGTCAGTGAAACAGTCGGGTTACAGCTCTGCATCTCTGTTTTCAAAAGATACAATACAGTACAGCAGGGCCCCGCTTTACGGCGCTTTCCGCTTTACGGCGGCGGCCTGGAACGGAACCCGCCGTATGAGCGGGGCCCTGCTGTATATGGGAAGAAATAACATTTTATGTACAGAACTTTAGTATATACTTCTATACACACATATTGATAAAAGTGTACTTATTAGTTATATAGGTTTTGTTATATATTTGTAGCGGGTGTACCCCTAGGGTACTATAACTACTGGTGCTGCTGTCACCTGTGAGGCTAACAAGAGGCCTGAGCCTCCGCCACTGGGAGCCTGGGGTGTACTTACACTCGGTGCAGCGCCTCCACTGATGAGGGATCCCAACGTGGTGGGAGTGTGCCCCCACCAGACAACCATACAGTAAACACACACACGGCTGTAGGAAACAGTATTTACTTATCAACATACTATCAATAGCATAACATTGCATAACATTGCATGACATCCCACCTGCCCACGTGTCCATCCTTGCATCACCCTCTGTCCTTAGTGTACCAATGTGCCAGGGCACTTAACCTCTTAGTGTCCACCAGCTATGAAGTAAGGGTGTGTGTAAGGGACAGCGCTTCCCTGTGTTGGGGCCCGTTGGTGCACTTTGATATACTACCTCCCTGGTTATGGTCCTAACCAGGAGAATCCTTGGTGAATCAGCAACACCGTACAGTGATCCCACGCCGCAATGCGCTGCTCTGGCAGAGATGAATCCCTTGTCTGTCTCCCGGGGGGGAGGGATCTCCAGCCGGATGATCCTTGACTGACTGTCTCTTTAAGAAATCAGCAGTCCAGCAGCATGATCTGTCTCAAGCTATGTGAAAGATCTCTGCATTAAGGCCTTCCCTATAGCAAGCACTCTCAGCACCTCTACAGTGACTCAGGGGACTAACTGGGCCCTGGGGGTTTGACCTCTGCCCTAGTCCCTGGAGCACTGCTTCGTGGACCAACCTGCAACTTCAGGCTCCTGGTCTTCACTGAACTCTTCCTCTCCCAGCAGGCAATAGTCCTTCCTGCTTCTTCGGCAGAATCCTGCAGCCTTACTGGCTCCCTGGTATCAGGTGGTGTCACTGCCCCTGAGCATCATGGGGATTGTAGTCCCGCCTGCAGCCTTTAACATAGGGAGCCTAGTGCTCTCCCTCTAATGGCCGCTGTGGGTCTGCCCTGCCCAGGCGCAACCTCTCAGGCACTCTGCCGCTCCTCGCTGCTTCCGCGCATGCGTGACTCAGCGTTCGTGCGCGCGCCCGCCCAACATGGCGGCGCCCTGCTGCGGAAGACACCGGCAACTCTATCGCCCTGCCTGCACTCTGAAGGTAGGGGGGGGGAGGGGGAACCGGAACACGGGGAGCCCCATGGGGGGTACCTGCCTACATCTTATATATGTAACGGTATTTCTGGCCCGGCCTGACCCACCCAATCTCACATTGGCACCTGTGGTCTAACCGGTCCCCATTACAGTGTATATATGCCTGATGGTGCACCTGTTGGCTACAGGACTCCTGAGTCTCCCGCATGATGGTGTGTGGGGAGGACCCGTCAGACAGGCAGCTGAGGTAGTGTGCTGAGTCTCACCTAGTTCCAGTGCAGCGCCTCCACCTCACCAGGGCCCCTGCGTCCGCATGGGGATGATCCTGACAAGGAACTCCTCGGTGGTGCAACCTCCTGTGAAATCATTGGACTCTCACACACAGGGGTTTCTCTGATCAGCTCCATCTTTATTGTCACGGCGGGCATAGCTGCCCTCCACAATGGGTATATTCAGCCGATCATCTCGTCCGTGCTCCCTTTAGATAGGTATATCACCTAGATCAGGGATTCACTATTCCCGCAGGAATCACTGCCCTGTGCCAGGTCCCTGGACACAGTCTCCCATGGAGTTACTATAACATAACTAACACTCTGCAGAACTTGAACTCCTTCCTCAGCTCTGACAAGAGCTGAACTCTTCCTCCTCTCAGCAGAACCTTCTAGCAACTAACTTTTAGACACAGTGCTGTGCCTTATGTAAGCTTCTGAGGCTGACACACCTCTGACATCACTAACCATGGAGTCAGAGCATGTGACCAGTCCCAGCCATACACAGGGCACCCCACCAGGGTGTGAGGGGAAACCTCCATAATTACTGCTGGCATGCCCACACTTACCAGGCCTTACTGCCAACAGGAGAGATGACTGTAGGCATTTTACATGACCGCTACATTCTCCCCCTGGTGAATCCCATCGTCCTCGCTGGGACCTAAATTTGTATACCTCTTTCCAGGAAGCACTGTAACGGAAAACATAATTAACATCACACATGAATACAGTCATCCGCCAAGCCCGCCCCGACCAGCAGCCACAGACCCGCGTGATGCGTTAGTACCCCCTAAAAATAGTGATCTGGGTCGGGTTTCCTCACCTCCCTGTTACCCATATCCAGGACCGTGACATAGTAATGCCTAGGTGACCCTCTCTCGGGCACATAGGTCACCCTATGTTTGTGAACATTTCTCCCTATGCTCCACACTCGCATCAGGGTGTCTATCCTTTCTTCCGCCTTCTTACCTACAATGGCGCTCCCCCTATTTACTAAATACAGCTCTATAGTCTCTTGGAGCCACTTTTCCCTATTGTCCTCAATTTCATCCATCAGGGGGTGAGGGGAAACCTCCATAATTACTGCTGGCATGCCCACACTTACCAGGCCTTACTGCCAACAGGAGAGATGACTGTAGGCATTTTACATGACCGCTACATATATTTATAAATGTATATCTCAAATATATATAGGCTCCTAACACAAAAAATCCGCAGCACTCACCAATTCAAAAGATTAAATTTAATGAAGCAACACAAGCGTCAGGGGGTAACCACAGGAAAATGAAGCGACGTTTCGAACCTCACGGTCCTTTCTCAAGCTCCCCCACATAGCATGACATACACTGTGAATACATATAGTGCTATCAATTAACAGTTTGGGCGCCAAAATCCTCACCCGGACTCCTACGGTGGCTCACATTGGACAAAAAGATGTAACCCCAAACAGAAATAAAAATCATAATACTGAGCTACAAGAGGGTCAGGTAATACTCTATACAGTATGTCCAGGACATATATAAAGCCCAGGCAGGGAGTTATAGCTGTGTAATTGGCAGAATACAGATAAAAGAAATGATCGTGCCTACAGTATGGTGTAGCCGCATTACGTTCCTTTACATATCCGCGCGCATGCGCGCTCATCCAAGACTGTTAGGGATAGGCCCTCAGCGCTTCAAATATATATACATATTTGTGCATGTATAATACATATCAGTATAATATTTAATCATATTATCAATTTGATTTTTTACAGTTATTACAATTATCATGTATAATAAGTTATGGTGGGTGAAAAAGGTGACAAGAAACCTCCACCGTATAGCAAATAAAAAGATCACTTGTGAGCACATCCACATGTCTTAGGCAGGTCTGCAGCCCCGCCTTTCACCATTATTACCTAGCATACAGTGCTTCCACTGCAGCAAGGGATTCTGGGAAATGACATGCAAATGAGCACACCATGTCACCTTTTGCCTGAAATCCATTTTTACATGGAACCCTTATAAGCTAATGCTCCCTGTTAACACAGCTTTTAAGCACAGCCTGGGAATCAGATGCTCAACTTAAAATGTGTATGGTAAATAATACAGCTTTGAAATTGCAAAGCCAGTACAACTAACCTCACACTGATGAGGCCGATCACGGTTT
The DNA here is from genome assembly GCA_036426205.1 of Ascaphus truei. Lineage (NCBI taxonomy): Eukaryota > Metazoa > Chordata > Amphibia > Anura > Ascaphidae > Ascaphus > Ascaphus truei. The sequence continues at coordinate 39,531 of WSYH01000727.1, read as the reverse complement.
AAACATGTCAGTGAGTGGTTTCTCTGGCTTTGTATCTGATTCCCATGCTGTGCTTAAAGGAAAGTGGGGGGATGGAGAGAGGAGGGGAAGGAGAGAGATGAGGGGGGGGACGAGAAGAGGAGGAGAGAGAAGGGGGTAGGTGGGTGAGAGGAGGAGGAGGGGAAGGGTCATTTTCGTTTCCTAGAATTCCTGATCAATGCCGGATACTTTCAGATATAAAAATATATATAATTATATATATATATATATATATATATATATATATATACGCACACACACACACACACAGTGTGTTTGTGTGTGTGTGTTTCTGTATGCCTGGGCACTGCCCCAGTACTATACAGATGTCGTAAGAGGAGGTGTCGGCGGGGACTTGCCCAATGGCGAGCACCTGTTGGTGTGGTACGTAACTTTTCAACCTCCCGCCGGGACGGTAATGATATGATCAGCAACATAATTTTGATTGTACTAACTATGGGCACCCCAGGTCTGAAATCTCAGCAGCGCCTCCAAATGTAGCCCCCTTTCCCTATGCCTAAGGGAAACCGCGGGTGATTACGTGTGCTGCTGTACCTGTATGCTCACAGGAGGCCTGAGCCTCCACTTCTGGGAGCCTGGGGTGAGCTCCCTCTCTTAGTGTAGCGCCTCCACCTATGAGGGTTCCCAGCGTTGGCAGGATGACTCCTCATAGGAACCAATACATCAGTAATAAATAGTATTACACTAGTTAATATATAACTTGTATTTACTGGCACAACATATAACAATACTATAAGGGTAAATTGCAATACAACCACCACCATGAGTGAGTCCCCCAAAGTACTGGGGGTGCCCGGAGCAACTGTAACCTGACGTCCACATGAGCAAGCTCACCCAAAGAGTGAGGTAGCGCTACTCCCCCCCCCCCCCTGTGATGTGATCCGTTGGTGCACTTGTGATACCTGCCTGGGCTCACCAGTTCACTAGGGGCAGCTTCCGGAATTTCTCTGACGCAGGTCCCAAGCAGCGGGGTCTCTGACAGTAATCCCCTCTCGCCTAAGGGTCCCGGCCTTCACATCGCGTAAGCTCCAGCCGTAGTGTCTCACACAAATGTCCATGAACAGTGCAGTCTGGTCCCAGGCCGCAGTCCGCCGCGTGGACATTCGTCCACCGGCGCATTAATGTAGCCGTAATACGAAGCTATGATTGGCTCAGGGCCTGACTGGGGCCTAATAGCAGGGTCTGGCCTAGTCCAGGAAGCTACTGCTCCATGGACACTACCTTCTGTCTTGCTGCATCCATCAGACTGGTTCACGGGCTCTCCGCCCACGGAGGATATCCTGTTCCTTCAGGCTGGATCAACCCTCGTGATATCCCCCCCTCCGAGGATTCTGGGACTCGTAGTTCCGCTTCGGTCCGTGTGGAACCAATCATAGATGGCCATCGCTCTGGCAACACTGCAGATGCAGATGCGCGCCTTACTACAAAAGGGCCGCCCCCTGCTAACTCCCCGATCACGCGCAACTCCGGCGATCAGCTAAGCAGCAAAGCAGCTACCCCTCACCGGAGGTAAGGAGGGGGACTCGGTTACATCTGTAAGGAAAAAAGAGGAAGCGCACCCTCCTAGTGAAATATTGTATGGACAGTTTATTACAAAATTTTAGCAGAGCCCCCCTCCCTACCTCCAGTGAGGGGGAGCTGCTGCTTGGTGCCGCCAGAGCTGTCGGAGATCCGCAACGAACTCGGAGGTGGGGGCGGCCATTTTAGGCTCCTGCACGTGTAAAGGAAAAGGTGCGCATGCATAGATAGTCCGGAAGTGCAGTGACCATCTTGGGTAGCTCCGCACAGCATTCTGCGGGACTACAAGTCCCAGCCTCCTTTAGGGTAGGATCCACACGGGGCGTTCCAGCCAATAGGGCTTCAGAATTCTCTAGAAGGCAGGAGATGTAGGTTTGGCTCGAACGAAGACAGTGCACCAGTGCTGCAGAGGGAAAAAACAGAGCAGATAGTGTCTGGGGAGTAGTGCCTCCCTGCACTAGGCCAGTATTGCCCCGTTGGCCCCAGCTAGGCCCTGAGTCACAGTATCTCAGTATTGTAGGGAAGGCCCCAGCTAGGCCCTGAGTCACAGTATCTCAGTATTGTAGGGAAGGCCCCAGCTAGGCCCTGAGTCACAGTATCTCAGTATTGTAGGGAATGCCCCAGATAGGGACGCTCCCCTTAGTACTGCCGTATTGGTATTGCATCGGTGACTGGACAGCCACGCGGTGCTCTGCAGCCTAGGACCAGATCCAGGCCCTATAGACTTTACGGAAGACACTCCTGCTGGAGCTCCCCCACAATGCGGACCATCACCTGTGAGGCGAGAAGGGATTTTGCAGACCCCACGTCGTGGGACCTGACTGACCTTGGTGATCCGACGGCGACACCTGGGTAAAGGAGTGGTATCCTAAGTGCACCAACGATTCATACCACTTTGGGGTAGCGCTACCTCATGCTTTGGGTGGGATTGTTCTGCGAACTCCGGGTGTGGGTGGGAACCCTCCGGGTGGGAACCCTCCCCACCCGCAGCTCACCTCCCCTGATTGTGTGTCTCTGGCTGGCTAGCTCACATTGCGTGTCTCTGATTGGCTGCCTCTGATTGTGTCTGTTTACCTGCCTTTGATTACCTGTCTGTGATTGGCTGCCTCCCCCCTGGAACCGCACACACTGACTGACAGCCGCCGCCAGACTACATCCCCCAGCTTCCCCTGAGACGGGTGACGCGCCGGTCCCGTGACCCGTCCTGCCTGGCTGCTCCTCCCGTGGTGAGGACGGGGAAAGGATTCACTCCAGTCAGCCGAACGGGGGCGGTGGGGGCGAGGGGTTCGGCCCGGCAGGCCCGGGGGCAGGGCCCGCGGGTAGTCCCCATCGTTAAGTCCGGGTACGGGTTTAACGAGCGGAGCCAGGTGAGCGTGGGCGGCAAGCTGCGGAGCATTAATGGGGAGCGGTACGCACCGCTGCAGCATGTGACCGCCGTGCTGCCCGGTGGAGCTGCCGACCGGGCTGGGATCCGCAAGGGAGACCGCATCCTGGAGATGTAACTACCACTGTATCCCTAGATCCCCACTATCCCCAGCACCCCCACATCAGCACCAACAGCACCCCCACATCAGCACCCTGGTATCCCCAGTTCCCCGCAATCCCCAGCACCCCCACATCAGCACACCGGTATCCCCTGCCCCTCGGTATCCCCTGCCCCCCAGCACACCGGCATCCCCAGCCCCCATCAACATCATCATCACCATCAGCACCCCCACATCAGCACCTTCAGCACCCACACATCAGCACCTTCGCCACCCCTGTCCCCCCCATCGGCACACCCACATCAGCACCCCCACATCCGCCCCATCAGCACCCCCACATCAGCACCAAACCCTCCTAAATCATCAGCACCCCTATACAATCACCATTAGCCCCCCCACATCAGCAGTACCACCGCACACCGTCCTGTGACGCGTGGACCACTCCCCACCCAAATGCCACCCCACCCACAAATATCCCGGGCAACGCCGGGTCTCTCAGCTAGTATGGATATATACTGTAATTGTATTTTCATATTGGGATGTCTTTAGGTTCTTTATGATGTAGCCTAGCCTCCGGCCGCTACTTCTTTTCCTGGGCCCTACCAGTGTAAGTCCTGATAGGTGCAGGCAGTGGATGGGTTAATTCCTTCAAATAGGCCCTGTGTGCTTTTGCAGCTTTGGATATATTAGATGTATCCAAGGGCGGGCCTAGCAACAGCCTGAGAGTGTCAGCCTGAGGGGTGGGTACTGATTGGACAACATACTAAATGTGATGGCCTATCAGTGTCCAGATCTGGCTTGTTATGAGTCAGAGTTACAGTGACACCCAAAGGCAATAAATACTGGCACTTTCCTAAAGTGGAGGTTTCTCTTTCCTCCCCCTGTGGAGTGAGCACCATCTACCCTCCATCTCACTATGGGATGTGAGGAGGAGTCCAGAAGGCCTGGCCTGGGCCTCAAGCCTTAACCAGTGTACTTTCAATAGGGGAAGCTGGGAGAAGAATGCACCTGCTTTGTACATCTGCTCTGATTGCAATAAATACCATGGAACCATCCCCAGTGTGTTTCAATGTCTTGAGCTGAAAGAAAGGTGTCAGTCTGGGCCATCCTGCTGCTATCCAGAGAATCCATGCTGACTGGAAGCACTGTACCAAAGAACTAAGGTGACCTGTAAACCTGTCCTGTTCTCCCCACAACACCGCGGAGCAATCAGCCCTCCTGTTGTCAACCAGGTACAGCACATCACCTAAATGGAGTAGCCAGAGAAGCAGATGACCCCAATCGCACTCAGGGTGGGGGTACAAGGGCTACAATTAGTACATGGTTACCTCAGTTTGTGGCATCATGAATGTCGTATGAGTTTTGTATTCTAGCTTAAGATTGTTAAAGAACAATATGTGATTGTTTAAGACTCATAACTGGAATTTAATTAGTGAGGGTATATAAAGGACTACCTCGTCACTAACTATCCCCCCTGAGGAAGGTCTCGTGAAACGCGTAGGGTGATTATTGGTGTGCTGGGACCAGAGGCTAATCATTGGAGCGTTCAGAGGTGCCGTAGAGTGTGTGCGGTTGTTTTCGGAATCCAGGACGCTACTGACGCGTCACCATACTACGACACAATGGCATGCCATTGCGTGTCACCACGCAAGCCGGCTACAGCGGGGTAGGCGGAGCCTGGAAGCAGACGCGAACCAGGAAGCAAAGGAGAGCTCCGTGGAGCAGCTCGGCATCCCATTCAGAGCCCGGAGCACCCTCTTCTACACCCTACAGATCTACCGTGACGCCAAAGGCGCCAGCACACTTAATCTATTTTGATCTACATGCGCATTTTTAACTGAAAATCCATGAGTGAGATTCCAACAGTCTCCAATTTTATGTTATATTTTATTAAATGTCACATGTTATTGTACCATGAGGTTTTCTCTTCTCTTCCTCGCATAAACGTTAATCGTAATGGACATCAATCCACTTCCAATCTGGAGTTAAGTATAGATTTGTTCTGACTGTAGATACTTCATTTTCAGCTCATATCTAGTTATCATCTAGATCCAATTATAGCCTGCCTGTGTATTTACATCCATTTAAACTGTATCTGGTTACACTTTGTTATCACTAATCTCTAGTGGGGTAAGAATTTCACCATCAAGCACTGCTTGTGTTTATTATATTTATTCATTGTCTGTATGGCTACACGACTATTTCACTTGTATTGTATTGTATGTCTTTTTTTATATAGCACCATTAATGTACATAGCACTTAATTGTAGTTGTGAAAAAATTTCACTGGGTATTTTGTAGTTTAAGTTTCATTGTGTTTAGGTGCTGTTTTTATAAGTGCACGCACAAGTGGTGCTAGTGTTTTTAGTAGTTGCATAGAAGGTTCACACCATTTTATTTTGTTGTTTTCCTTATCACTATTCATCTCATCACTTTGAGGACCAGAGCCAAGGAGGACTTTTCTTCAACACAGAATATAGTCTATACTGATTCCCTGGTCTCTTCCCTTCTCCGGATGGTTCCTGGAATCAACCCAGGAAGCTCGAGGCCTCTAAGGTCTATCCTGATCTCTTCCCTCACCCCCTAATGGGATGAGGGGTAGCTGTTCCACTCCCCTAGGGGAGGGAATGGAAGGTGGCCAGAGACCTTGTCACGGGAGACCAGGTATTTAGACCTTTTAACCAGGATCAGAACATTGAGCAAAACAAGGCGGCAAAGAAATGGTCATTTAATCCATTGAAACAGCTCGCGTCTATTTCATCTTTTGCTGGTTTTGATTTTTGCCGCTGCTTTCTTGGCGCTTTGAATCGGAGGAACGGATTGGCTGCTGGCTTTCATATAGTATTTCAGTCCCATTCATGCAATACTCCAGCCAATCCGAGCGTGGGAGAATTCCTACCAGCCAATCAGAGACTTGCCAGTCTACTGAAGTCGGTCAAGGATGGATTCGAAATCTGACAGGGGCATGCGCCAGCTTGGCACCTCTGCCACCTGTCACCAATGGAGTTGGGCGTCTCAAGTTCGGGGCTGGGCAAATGGTAGTCCGATGACTTCCATTTAGCCCAGGACGAGGGTACTTGAATCTATCTCCTCCACCCAAATGGCTTTCACACCTTGGCAATCTCTGTGGCATTCAACTCCGGGACCCGAGCAGACTTAGTGGCACCAGCTTGGTAGCCAACTGGTCTCTCAGAACCACGGACTTGGAAATCCCCAGCTCATATACAGTGCACATGCATATACCATTATATACAATGTTAAAATACAAATATTTCACAATTTCTTCTAAATCCATCATTTTCTAGGTTTGACTGAAAAGACGCGCAGGTTCAGTTTCAGCGCTCCTAGGCCTTCCTATAAGAAAATGTTTTAAAAGTTGAATGAAATAACGCTTAGGTTCAATCTCAGTTACTTTTCTAAATACATAGGAAATTTGCACTTAGATATGAAATCAGCTTGCAACCTTATCGATTGTTGAAGCACCCCAGAACCTCCATACCTGGTTCTGGTGATCTGGGCATATACTGGGGGACCCCCATTAACCTTAGGACCCCTGACTGTACCCGGGATTCACATATACCTATGCCCCTATGGTCTGTGCTGAAGCAGGGAAACCTGGCGGTGAGTCGTGCAACTGCTTTCCAGGGAGGATTTTGACCGGAGTGATGTGTCTATATGTCCCCGGGAATCTGATCTGAGTCACTCCTGGAAAGGCAAAACACACATAAATTCTTTATTGCAATACAAACATATACATTGCAGGTACCATAAATGAGTTCAAGAGCTGACACTCTAAACTACCCGATATGACTCAGAGGTAAGCAGCCGGGCATAATACCTTTATTAATGGCCTGGTTACCCCCTCACCATCACAGCCCTGCACACACGCTTCCAGTAATCACTCTCTCTCATGGGAGAGAACACTGACTAAATTTGGTGGTGCAGCCCCTTAAGTACCCCGGGGGAGGGTCAAAGGTCCGAGCCCCTGATTGGGCAGAACACAGGCCTTAGCCCGCCCCCCCCGTCACTCAAGGGAGCTGCTTATTGCAGGGGAAAACCTGGATTGGGCCTAACACTGCCTGCACTGATACCAGGGCTTACGTGTTAGGCAGGGCAGACTAGTAGCCAACAAGAATACCTGGCTATACGTATTAAAACCCAATAAAGAAAATGTGTTACATTACATGTATATCACGCATGTACATGTTGGATATCTCTCTATCTAAGTTACAGTTCCACACAAGCTGGGGCCCTCAGGTTAGGTATAGTAACCATGTAATACACAGACCAGCATGGCAAGAAAAGGATGGATACAGTAATTGAGTTCCCTAGCACCACCATATTTAAGATTGTGGGTAACATTGTGCGCTGTATGGTTACAGCGCTTATACAGTAGTTACGAGGCCGTTGGCACTAACAGGCCTATGATTGTAGTCACATGTAGGACTATGTATGTCTCAGGAGTGGGATGCCAACACTATGTATATACAGAGTTACCAGTCGAGTAGTCTAGTATTACTCCATATTACATAAGCGGTATGACAAAGAATGGCTATGGGTTCAAAATTCAGCAGTATGTATATGGGATCCCCTAGTCAGTCTTATAGGATGTACTTACTATAAGTTAGCACAAGAGATGTGTGTCTGACTGGCACAGCGTATGTAGGCTGTGTGTGTGCAAGGAAAGAGTGATATATACTTGTAGCCTGGAGCTCCCGCAGCTCCTTGAGACCCCCCTCCCCTTGGGCAGCTCGATCGCGGGTGCCGAAAGACCCGTCGGCTGCTTCCAAGGGTGGGGGCTGGAGCAGGGAGCAGCGCGGCTTCCCCTGCCTGCGGCCGGTTGCCGGGGACGCGATCGGGCCGTTGCTAAGGCCGCGATCGCGTCTCTAAGGTCCCGGCGGCCGCAGAGCAGGGCGCCGCCATTGAGGACCGTCTCGCGCATGCGCAGTGGACGCGTAGGCGCAGGGAAAGCCCCAGAGCTAGGGATAGCTCGCGCGAGCATAGGGACAGCTCAGGGAGAAGAGAGAAAGCCCGGGAAAGCTTGCGCACGCGCAGTGGAGGGTAAGGAAAGCCCGCGAACCCCTAGCCTACCAGGGAAGGCTCTGAGCTGGGACTACATATCCCATGAGCCTCTGTATGCCCCAAGTGACACCAGGGAGCCAATAGGGCTTAGGAAGGCCAGGCAGGCAAAGAGATACATTGTTTGCGCTGCAGCACGTTTTGTCAGTTGGAGCTGGGGAGCTGTGAGGGAAGGAAGGGTGCAGAGAGCATATGCAGCTCCTGCATTGAGTAAGGTCCCCCACATCCCAAGTAAGGCCCCAACTCCCCACCAGGTTAGTGGGTTAAGTATTTAGGGAGGCCCATAGATAGGGACGCTGCCCTTAGTATAGAGTGCTGCCTTGTCAGAGTCACAGCGGTCAGTGCTGTGAGGTCTGGCAGGCAGGCACCTTAGTGTGCAGCAAGTTGCTGTACGCGTGCCGAAGGTTGCAGTGCGTAGCTGCTAGTGTTAGGGTTAGTGAGAGTTAGGGGAGGGGGCAGGTTATCATCCCGCAGGCCTTAGGAGTTTCCCCCAAGTCACCTCAGGTTGCGGTTCATCAGGGACAGGCCCTAGGTTAGGGTTCCTGTCACTTTAGGGATAGATAGGGATAGCGGCGGTTGCTGTTCCCGGAAAGCGGTTGGACCCACGTTGGGGTCCACAGAGACTGTGTTCCCGAGGGGACCGCCCTAGCGGTCCACAAGTGCAGGAGTTCGGTTGGAGGAGTCCTCGTCGATTGACCCTTTGGGAAGATCGTGGCCGACCCGAGTACCGGAGTGCTCGGAAGGTATCAATATATAAGTGCACCAACAGGCCTATTAATTTAGTGACTGCGCAGTCACCCATGACCTCCGTAGGAGTACGGGACAGTGGTTGGGGTTTTGGACAATGGGTGGGTTCACTGATGTTTGAGAAGCGTCCTGCGCGACGCCATAGGTGTTTCCTCTAGAGAGGGACACAGGTTACTAATGTAGTATGCAGCACGTATGTTCTATGTTCATAAGTAAAGTCCTTAGTTAATATATATCTGTGTGAGTATCGATTATTGTGATTGTTCTGCGAGGAACCACTCCCCCTAGGGTGGGAGCCATCGCAGGTGGAGGCGCTGCATCGTTGGGAGTAAGTACCCCTAGTATAAATGCCCCAGGTTCCCCGTGGCGGAAGCTCAGCCCTCCTGTGAGCAAACAGGTACCGCACCACACTGATAGTAGTCAGATACACCTACCCACCCCAATCTCACTTAGGGTGGGGGTAAGAGGGCTACATACTATATACCCAGACTGCATATGGTTTAAATATTGTTCTGAAATACAGTATCTTTCGAATACGTAGGTATTAAATATTATCTGTTCAGTATCAGGTCAGGATTTTCATTGTAGTGTTACCAACAGTACTTACTGTATGTATTGTTATGGTACATTATATGTCTAGGCTGTATGCCACTAAATATCTCATTGTTACCCATTGTATATGTATAACATGTTGGGGATAACATCTGGGTTTAGTTAGGTTAGAGTGTAATCTCCCTCCCCTTTGTGGTGGTTACTAATGGAATATAAGGAGTTAATAGTGAGCACTAGATTATAGGCTCCACCCTGTGAAGACACAGGGAACTGGGTCACAGGAGGGATATGAGTGAGGGGAACTGTTCAGAGGGTCAGGTTCCAGGAGGGGAGGAGAGCAGGAGCCTCGGGGAGTAGAGGCAGGGGAAGGTTCCCTTACTAAAGGAGAGATTATCCCCTCCCCCCCCCCTCCATTTGTGTTTTCATTAGAGACAGTGCCCTAACAGTTAGGATCCCTACACAATGGTATGAAGAGATATGCAGGTCACAGAGACCTGCTTAGATAGGGCTCTGGGCTGTCAGGGGGTCAGCCCTACAAGCGGACCCCCGCACACGGAGTGTATATCCCCTGAACAAGTAGCAGTTCCGCGCCTGGAATGGAGGGTATTAATAATCTCCCCCGAACAGGCCAAGATCCCCGAAGGGGCCTGAAAGGGCAGGATCACATGGATAGTGCTAAAGAAGATTAACAAGGGGGACCTGATCGCAGACAAGTATTTCTCTCAGTGACAAGTGCGTGCACCTCCCAGGGGTGGTAAGAAGGCACCCAGAGAAGAACTATGCCAAGAGCGATAGCTGTGTGGAAGGCGTCAGCTGCTGGCGCTGATGGGGTTAAAGTGAGTTGTATTAACAATATAACACATGAAGCATAATAACAGTTGGTAACATATGGTCTTGTTTTACTGGCGTTAGAAGTGCAGTCTCTCCTGGCACCGCTGTGATTTATCTCAGGGGGGGGCTCAACTCCAGCCCTCAAGCCCCTTCAACAGGTCAGGTTTTTAGGATTGCCCAGCTTCAGCACTGGTGCTCTGTCGAAGACAGTCGCTGATTGAGCCACCTGTGCTGAAGCAGGGACTGATTGAGCCACCTGTGCTGAAGCAGAGATATCCTGAAAACCTGTTGCGGGGGCCTGACGACTGGAGTTGAGCCCCCCTGAGTACAGTAAACCCATGTGATATATTCACGGGGTTAAATGTTGTGTGACTGACAAATGAAAAAAAATATGCCATTCTAAGCATTTTTTTAAAATAGATTTCAATGTTCCTTAAAAAGCAGGGAGGTCTCTTGAGGCACTGGATCAAAATGGGGGGCTACAAACCACTTCCTGTGTGGCCATTTTAAACTCCCAATGTGGAGTTCTCGTTGTATTGCTATATCTCCATTGTGCAGCGATAGCATTTAAAATGATTGTCCTCACTAAAGACAAACTGACTTTTTCTATATGCTCAGAAGCGGCCGATCGCTCCGCTGACTTGAAGTTGAGATTCCGACCCAAACCGCACTGCAAAAGCAGGAGGACTCAACGGTGAACATGAAATAAACCCAGCGTGTATCTGTGAGCCGGCCGGCCGGGTCGCTGTTTGGAACTAACGTGCAATCTTTAGTTTGCAAATAAAAACCGTAGTGTCACCCCTGAGCACCATCACCCCTGAGCACCATCACCCCTGAGCACCACACCCCTGAGCACCATCACCCCTGAGCACCATCACCCCTGAGCACCATCACCCCTGAGCACCATCACCCCTGTGCACCATCACCCCTGAGCACCATCACCCCCCCACTGCTGCACATCCGTTTAGTTTATCCCCCCCCCCCCCCCCCGTTCCCAGGGCAGCCCGTGTCCTGTGTAAGTTTGTCAGCTGTTTTACTAGACCCTGGAAGGAGTGAAGTGCAGTCTATAAAAAGCTTCCGAAAGGTTGTCCCTTATCGGAGACGTGAGGCCCTGCCTCGGAGCGTGTAATTACAACACTATGTCTCGCTTAAGAGCTAACCTAGGCACTAAATTGTCCCTTGTCATCACCTGTGTCTGACGGTGAAATATGGTCTGTTGTGTATCCACAACACTCAGGGAGGAATGGGGCTTATGGGAGCAGCTTTAGCAAAGCAACATTTAACCTGTTGGATGCCAGAGTTATGCACGGCTGCGGCCAGCAGCTCAGTGGGGAAGACACTTCACTTGAAGCAGCGGAGCCTGGTACAATTCCCGGTGTCAGCTTCTCGTGACCTTGGGCAAGTCACTTTATCTCCCAAATCCAAACCGTGAACGCGTTCCGGGGGGGGGGGGGGGGGCGGAGAGCAAAGATCCATTGTGCTTGGAAAATTCTACAGCCAGCAATGTTTAATTAAAAAGAAATGGTTATCAGAAATATTATTACACCTCCCGTTTGCCACGAAACCGCGCTACAATTATTAGTTAGGCGAGATCGCTGCTTTTGAAGTAGTCGGATCGCCTATAAATCCACGTGTCCGCTTACAGCAGCAATACATTCAGAACACTACAGGTGTTTTGTTTTGCTTTTCAACACTTATTGAATGTTTATCCCCTTCACTCTTTTTGTGCTTTTTTAATGAGTTTGAATGTATTCCGCTTCCTTGGGTTTCTATAGCAACTATTTACGAAGGCCCAGCACTTCCTGTTTTGAATCAGGCGGCCATATTGGGAACAGATTTTTGCCGATCGATCACGAGGAGAACGGATCGATCGTCAGCTTAGACAATTACATTTCCTTAAGGCTAAGAAACGGCTGCATTTATTACAACAAAGAAACTGCAAACTGTATCACCGCTTTAAATGTAACTTTTTTTTTTCTACCTGTGCCCCAAGGCCAAGAACAAAACTTTGGTTGTCAGCTCTGCGGCACAGGTAGAGAGGCGTCACAGAAACGTGCAAGGGAAGAATTTTAGAAGATCAAGAAGATATTATTTTTTTTCTTTGAGATCAGCAAACAAAACTCCACGTACTTATTATAAAATTATTTTAAATAACGGATTTTGACTAGGCGGATGGCGAGGTGGAGCTTTGTTTTTTTTTGTTTTTTTACACACTTCCTTATTAAAAGCTGTAATATAATTTGCAGATCTGATATAAAACACATTTTGTTCTGCTCTTTTTTCTTTTTTTTTTTTAAAAACGTATCTGAGTTTTTTCTTGTGTCTAAAACAGAGGCGCTCAACTCCGCTCCTCAAGCCCCGCCCAACAGGTCAGGTTTTCAGGATATACCTGCTTCAGCACAGGTGGCTCAGTCCCTGCTTCAGCACAGGTGGCTCAATCAGTCCCTGCTTCAGCACAGGTGGCTCAATCAAAGGCTAGGCCTTTGACTGAGCCTCTGATTGAGCCGCCTGTGCTGAAGCTGGGATACCCTGAAAACCTGACCTGTTTGGGGGAGCTTGAGGACTGGAATTGAGCCCCCCTGCTCTAAAACACCCCTAATCACACACTCTCTTCAAGGAGATTTGATGGATAAAACACAAAAGATCAGTTCCTCCGTTTCCGTGAATTAGGCCCAGGGAACCTAAAGAAACCTGATCCATTACTCAGAGAGTTATGACATAACGTTGAGCAGAACACTCTTGAACACTTGATTTTCTGCTGGCACGGTGATTTCCATGGAAGATTCCATGTGCCCTCTGTGAGCGTGTGTGTGTGTGTCTCGGTGTGTGTGTGTGTGTCTCGGTGTGTGTGTGTGTGTGTGTCTCGGTGTGTTGATGATTGAGGAGGAGGCAGCTTGGTTACGGAGCAGCAGAGACTAGAAACTTGATCCCCCATACAATGGTGAAGCGCCTGAGATCGGGATGTACGCTATTTTTGCCATATCATTTCCCCCCCGGCTGTGTCCCATCTTTAGGGGGCTGGTTTCATATTTAGATGCTCTGTTCGTCAGCACATGGCGTGTCCCAGATTGACACGGGTGGCCTTGAATCACTGCTCAGAGCACCGTCTGTTACATGCTTCATAATAATCATTTTTCTCTCTAGTTGCATGAATATTTTATTCATATAAACCGGCGCGCAGCGCTTTACCGAACACACGCTGGGGTCCAATGAACAATGGTGGACATCAAAACAATCTTGAAACACAAGAGATAATATCACCTCCATCCTTTGCAGTATTGCCCTAAGGTTCTTGCTCCACCCCCATATTTTTTCAAATGTTCCCTGGCATGCATTTACTTTTATTTTGTTCTGGGACCCCTGATTGAAACTTGGACTTTGTCCATGGGGAAGCGAAACCGAAGGGGGCGGGGGGGGGGGATGGGGAGAGAGGGTGGGCACGATGGATTATATCAAATTCCGCACATGTACCAAAAAAATCTCCAGCTCTGCAGCGATGTAACACTCCCTGATTAAAATGTCCGTCACATGTCCATTATTAATCTGCTTCTTCCATATGACTCAATTAAGCATTGTGCCCAAAACATGTTTTTCTTTCAGCGGCGACATCTCCCCAACATGTTATCACGCGGTTCTGGGGAAAGGTGAGATCAATCTCTGACATGGAGGCAGAGGAATTCCTTTCCCGGAGAGCGGACATGTGCAGAATATTCGCGCACATTTCAAAATTAGACGAATATCGGACACGGACGGCAACGGCGGAAATAGTCTCATTAACCCCTCCGCTGCCGGCAGCATATTTCAATTCAGCTGCTTAGCTGACCTCTCTGGCAGAGCAGGGGTTAAATGGCTAACATGTGGGTATATTTGGGAAACTTGGTGACTTTTCTACATGGCACCGACACAAGACTTTCAATGTAATGAATAGGCAGAGGGAATAATAATAATAATACTATTTTTCATGCACAGGTACAGTGTATCTTTTAGACCCAAGAACCCATTCTGTAAATTGTCCAATCCCCCCCCTCCTGTCGCCTAACCTCCCACCCCCCCCCCCCCCCCCCCCCTTTCTCCCCCCCCCCCCCCCCCACTCCCATGTTCTGCATGCATGCGCTTTGCGTGGGTGCTCTCCATGCAAGATAAGAACACCGGACAGCATGCAAGGGACGGCTGGGAGGAGATGTTTGCAGAGACTGGACATTGCTGAGTCTCCGACATATGTCTGGTTTGTTTGAAAGCCGAACCAGACCATTTTCCAGCTTCTTTCAAGAGGACTGGTCCGGGTAAATCCAGACGTACAGTGGCCCCAGTGTGGCCTGTCCCCAAGGAGAGAGAGAAATGGTGCCACGAACATTATTTCTTCCTATATTACCGTTCCTGTAAAATGTCTGTGAATATTTAGACTGTTTCATTCAATATGAGCATCTCTTGTGCTAAATGTCCTATTTTCAGGAAACTCACACATGGAAGGGGGAATCCGGAGCAGCAGCACACCGGTTATCCAGAACCAGAAATAGCACGGGAACCCAGTGTTGATGAAAAGGTATAATGTCCTTTATTCAGACCTATAGAAAATAGCGATGGTCCAAACCAAAAATCTCCCATGCGTTTCGCAACCGAGGGGGCTCTTTGTCAAGTCGCTAAAGGAAACCGAAAGTGGCAGTCACTTATAATCACAGTTGTACATATAATTTGACATTAACTCCCGGTGATTGCTTACCAAACCCCTCCTGGCACTGAAACCGCCCCAAATCTGGGAGCGTCATGCTCTCTCAATAATCCTCTTGTGATTCTGTCTTCATTATATCAATGCAAGTAGATAGATTTATTCAACATTTATTCTTTAGAACAGAAAGAGAGGGTCTTTTTAATGAATCCCTTTTCTGTAACGAGAAAGTGTAACTCAGTTTAAATGTCAGAAAGTAGTGGTACTTTGTAACTTATAGTACTCTTGCACGGGGTGGGGGGAAACTACGGTACTGGATTTTATCCTAAAACATTTCTAACCACGGAGTCAGATTGTTTTCTTGGGTAGATATTGTTTTGCAGGTTCGAGTTCCCGCCCTGAAGAGTTTACAATTAAGCATTGGCACGTGAGGCACAGGAGGATAAAGTGACTTGGCTAAAGTCCTGTGGAGTTGACACCGCGTGCCTGTTTCAGCCACTTCAAAGGCAATGATCTTTCCGCTAAGCCCCTCCAGACTTGATGCCCTAATGTCTACCTACAGAAACATCAGCAGAGCCCATCCGCTCGCTGCTGACTCTCAGCTGGCTGCTGTCTGCACATCCTCCACTTCTGGTGCCAAAGCACACACTGGACATTAACAGTCCGAGGTGAGGAGGATTCAATGCAATATGTCCCACTTCTCTCCATCCGGCCTTCTGCCAAGAGACTCTGCTCCTCTGGAAGGGACATAAACACTTTACTTACTTGATTTTCCTTCCAGCGCCATCAGAATCAACCCTTTCAGCGCTGGAAGGATCTGGCATGGTATTGCAAGGAGAATGGACATGTCTCTGTGTAAAATGAGATTCAATTAATAATAATAACTTCATTTCATACGGCGCTTTTCTCCCAATGGGACTCACAGCGCGTCACAATTACAGTATAGCGCGCGGTACGCAGCACATAGCCATGTTACACACACAGTCCCTGCGCAGGTGAGCTTACAATCTATGTATTTTTGGTGCCTGATTCACAGGGAGATAAAGTGACGTGCCCAATGTCACAGGGAGCCAACACCGGGAATCGAACCAGAGTCCGTGTCCTTAATCATTGAGCCGCTCCTCCATTCCTTCATCTTAATTATTGGAATACCAATTCCAAACGTGAGCAGGGAGTGTTACTAGAGATGTGTGAATTTGTTGCAAAAGTTCCTAAATTGGCAAAGCATTTGAGAAATTACTCTACCATTTTATATGAATATTGGTAAAATTCGCCCAAATGTATCAGTATTTACCAATACTCACCAAAGTTTTTGTCAATACATTTTTAGAAAAGTTGGTTACTGGTTATCACTTTTTGTGGAAGTTTGGGGAATCTCTTTTACTTTGTAACGTTTCTGCTCGTCACGACTGCCCAACATTTGCCAGGTTCGTGGACATGCAAGGGCGTGCTGCTCATCTCTGATTGATGTTGCATGGCAGTGCTGCCCACTTATTGCTCCAGTGAATACTGGTACACCTGGAATGTGAAAATGAATGGCGATGACAGACCTTCCAGGGAAATTTCCAGGCTGCCACCTACCACACTGGCGAACATGTTCCTTACAGACGTTACATTATAAAGCTGGGGTCAGGACCTGGATACACTCAGATCTGTGCAATCCAAGTGTCCACTTATGGGTAAGACATGATCTGAGGTCAACATGTCCTATTTTGAAAGCTCCTGGTGGTATGGCCAGGACAGAGTTGAGACCTTCTGCCACAGACCAATCAGTGAGAGGAATGTTATCACATGGTATACCGCTCACTGGTTGGCTGCATCCACTTTTGCAGCAAGCTTCCTCAGTCAATATCTTGCAAGAGGTGACTTATACAGCTTGGATACAAAGGCGCGTTGTCGATTCACAAGGCCAACAAAAAATAGTCTGCTCTTATTTACAGAAATATGTGAGAGAGAAAACGTAGTTCACAGTCATGTTTTAATATAAAATTAGGGATGCTGTAAGGTTCTCGGCATCAGCGGCGTGGTCATGTTTCATATCTTTGCGATTATTTCGCAATCCAAGAATGTCCAACATTGGTGCATCTTAAAACTTAAAAGAAACGGTGCCCCATACATGAAAGACATTGGGGTTGAAGTAAGCATGAGGCATCTAGAATGTGTCACCAAAAATAGCATTCTTTCTCCAGTTGGGCAGTGACTGGGAGCTGGTGATATCTCCGGTGTGCGTAGACCTGCCTGCTTTGAGACTGGGGGTAAGGAATATACTATATAAGGAAACAACTCTTTACTCTTGCGCTGTAGATGGGCCGTCTCCCAGCAGAGGTGTGGCGCTTGACTATCGAATTCCAGAATTCTTTGGGTAGACACATGGGAATCATACAGGTCATTAAGTAGCAAATAAAACGGTAAGATCTGGTAGGGGCTGTGATTATGTAGCAGGAAAAGACAACAGGTAAACCTGCTACAGTAGGTCACATCTGGAGTCAGTTTCTATTCTCCTATCCCTCCTATTCAATAGGCAGCAGGGGAAATGCATAGTCAGTGACTTCCACTCACTTTAACCTAAGGTCTGACGGCGCCAGAGTGCCACCAATCCTCCGGCATTTCCACGTCATGTGATCGCTCGTCCAGTGAACACATGACTCAACCAGGCCCCCAGATGCCGGTAACAGAAGTGAAGGGGACTCTACTGTTTCAATCAGTAAGCCCGATCACCTCACGGAAAACATGAAGCGCCTTTGGCGTCACTACGTTGGGGTGAAGGTTAATGAAAGTAAATGCATTGTTAACTGTGCACTGCCCAAGCTCTCACCGCCTATTGAATAAGGGCCTCTGTTTCTAACGATTCCGCTGCCAGAACGTCTTTAACCACATTGCGGTCCCCTCGGGTAGCGCAAGGGTTAAAGCCTTTGGCAAAGCAAGGTATTGTTGACCGTCTCCAGCAGTGAGGAGGTTAAGTGACGCCTGCCTGCATGACTTTTAGCAAACGTGGCTTTCTGTGCTTGACACGTTGCCCCCTGCGCACACAGGGAACTGGGCACATGATGGATTTCTCATCTGTCGCTCCTCGCTGAGACCCCTCCCCAATATAATCCACATGAGCTCCGAGACCTCGGTAAAGTTGCACTAAATCATTCTGTGAAACTGTATCCGTGGACGTTCCATGGGCTTAGAGGGAAGGTCACATTAGTAACGGCGGAGTGGTAATTGATCCATTAATCTTTTTATGGGACTCCCCCCGCATGGGTGCAATCCATTTCTAAGAAAGAGAACTACAATATCCCTCGCCGGGCTGAGTTTCCACGAAGACCATCCAAGTGGGAGGCTGCGCGAGGTAAACAAGCAGCCATATTGTGTAGGTAACCAAGCAAGCCATATTGTGTAGGTAACCAAGCAAGCCATATTGTGTAGGTGCCTTAAAGGGGCAGCCCCTCCAAGCACCAAAGTGCACCAATGGCAGGGACATGTTTAACGGGTCACATTTATGCGATTGCTGCATTTTTACCCAAATCTGCCACCTGTAAGTATTTTGACATCATATTGCACAGTTTGTAAGCACAGTGAGCAGAGACCTGGGAGGGGGGTTCATTTCCTCTGGTTGCTCCCTCTTGTCAGGTGGCACTGTGTGTTCAGAAAGAGTTTGCACAGGTAAACCCCCTCTCCCTCCCACCCCCTTTCCTTATCTTTATTGTCTCTCTGCTCATTTTCATTTCCAAAAAAATAGAAGCTGCCAAATCTGTGCTTTTCACATTGTTCTGCGTGTCTAGGGAAGTCCATCAAACTGTCAAATTATTGACAAAAAATGTTTTTTTTCTGGTCATTTTAATGGAATTGCTCCTTTAATGAAGAATACAACTGCAACCATATTAGATTATCTTAACAAGAGGTTTTTTTTTAATCAGGATTATCATTCATATGTCTAGTTTTATTAATCCAGTGGCAGGCAAATGGTGGCATACAGGCATACCCCGGTGTAAGGACACTCACTTTAAGTACACTCGCGAGTAAGGACATATCGCCCAATATCGCCCAAAACAGCAGCTCGCGCATGCGCCTGTCAGCACGTCCTGAACAGCAATACCGGCTCCCTACCTGTACCGAAGATGTGCGCAAGCGGGGAGACTATAGAGCCTGTTACACATGCGTTATTTACATCAGTTATGCACGTATGTGACGATTGCCGTACAGTACATGCATCGTTAAGTGGAGAAAAGGTAGTGCTTCACTTTAAGTACATTTTCGCTTTACGTACATGCTACGGTCTTATTGCGTACGTTAATGCGGGGTATGCCTATACTTATATTTTAATTACACTTAATTATAAGGGATAATTCTAGATGAGTGCACCTTTCAGTATATTGTTACCATGTAATGCTGTCCTAGTAACTAGATACATAGGCGGATTTTATCATCTTTATATCACTGTGTGTGTCTGTTAAAGTCCCCTCCTCCTAACGTTTCATTATGAGACCCTCGTTAATCAAACAGGACAGCTAGCAATTTATAAGATCAAGAATTACAGTGTTCATGTACTACACACACACACACACACGCATGCGCGCGCACACACACTCACTGTGTTCAGAAAAATGGGTCCCCCTTTAATTTTCCTCCTATCTTGCAGACAAATCATAACATTTTCATGAAAATGTGAGATTTCCTAGGTCTGTCGCAGTGAATTATTACAATTAAGAATTATTTGCTAATTTAATAAATATTCTTTGGAATTGGTGACGGCGTGATGACCTCATCAAATGCATAGTTCCGAAATAGTGTTTAGTGAAGAAGATAAGCGCGTGATAAAGTGCTGGAGACGGCAAGCATTATGGTTCAAAACACCGGCATAAAATGACTCCTGATAAAGGACGGTCACAAGGAGGACAGAAAAAATGAATTCATAAAACAACGTGTGGTTCAGGAGGGGGAGACGCTGGATCAGCGCGTTATCAGTCATGCAATCAGACAGCGGCGTTCCCGTCTCCGGGCGTTTCAGCAGGAGGGGGGGACACTGAACTCCCGTCCCTCGTTTGATGATCACGACGCTCCCGCGTCCCAGTTGATTGTCTGCATTGCGCTTCTTATATACTCGGCTGATCAGACGTCCCAGTTTTTCCGGGATTGCCCCGTTTTTTTTTGCTTTGTGTCCCGGTTCCTGACGACTTTTAAAAAGGAGCCAAAATGTTTCGCGGTTCTTTTGTTTGAAGTAGACATTTGATTTACTTTATGCTGCTGTATACTGTTTTATTTTGAATGGGCAAATGCACTACTATCCATATCTGGATAATAGTAATTTTGCCCATTACTGAACTGTACTTGTTGGGGGTAGAGGAGGTGGGTATTAGGGTTGTTGTTTTTTTAATGTTTATTGGGGGTATAGGGATTGGGTGAAGTGGGTAGTTGCCCCCAAGGGTGGGTGTTTAGGCCTACCGGATGGGTAGCGGTACTGGTTAACCCCTTCATTACAATAGTGAAGGAGTTAACTCCTCCCGCAACCTTCCCGACAGGCCTAATCACCCACCCTGAGTCTACTACCCCCTTCATCCAGCCCCTCTGCCCCCAATAAACAGGCTATTGAACCCCTTCATTGCCTTGCCGGTAAGATAATGAAGCTTTTTTAATATAAATTTTAATACTAGTATACGTGAGCAGGGGGTCTCCGGAGCAGAACCGCGTTGATTTCAGGTCAGGGGACCCCCTGCTTCCTGAGATACAGGCCCCGTTATGGGGTGCCGGTATCCCCATGCAATGTTTAAATGTCCCGTGTCACGTGACCGGGACATTTAAACGCATAGGTGATACTGGCCCCCCATATCCGGGACTGTATCTCAGGAAGCAGGGGTTCCCCGGACCTAAGATCAACGCGGTTCTGCTCCGGAGACCCCCTGCTCACGTATACTACAGTAGGATTACAATTTTTATTAAAACAGCTTCATTACCTTACCGGCTAGCGGCTGAAATCGCTGGCGAGATGTGCACAGGGGGAGGCGGCTCTCTGTGTGCAGCTCGCAGCCAGACTGCGCGGGGAGAACAATCGCTGACGAGATATGCGCAGGGGGAGGCGGCTCTCTGTGTGCAGCTCGCAGCCAGACTGCGCGGGGAGAACAATCGCTGACGAGATATGCGCAGGGGGAGGCGGCTCTCTGTGTGCAGCTCGCAGCCAGATCACACGGGGAGAACAAATGCTGGCGAGATATGCGCGGGGGGAGGCGGCTCTCTGTGTGCAGCTCGCAGCCACATTGCGCGGGAAGAACAAACGCTGGCGATATATGCGCAGGGGGAGGCGGCTCTCTCTCTGCAGCTCGCAGCCAGATCGCACGGGGAGAATAACTGCTGGCGAGATATGCGCAGGGGGAGGCGGCTCTCTGTGTGCAGCTCGCAGTCAGATCGCGCGGGGAGAACTTTGAGTGAGGCTGAGATGAGTTTTACTGCCTCCCCGGGCGGTTTAGGCATTTTCCTGCCGCACGGTTTGAGATGGGTTCAGATTCTGTCTGAATACCGGGATAACTCAACTGACAAACCGTTCGGCGAGAACATGCCAGACCTTGCGATGTAGCAACGAACTGATCGAGGCTACTAGCATAGGGCCCTCTGATTGAGCCACCTGCGCTGAAGCAGGGACTGATTGATCCACCTGTGCTGAAGCAGGGATATCTTGAAAACCTGACCTGTGTGTGGGGGGGGGGGGGGGGGGCTGAGGGGTGGAGTTGAGCTCTGGGATCTAACTGGGAAAAAATGGCACAAAGCCAAAAATCACCTCGTGACAAAACAAAATGGCTGATCTAAAACTGACATACTAACTGGGCCTTTTCTCAGAAGGGCCGAGACGGCGAGTGATGAAATAACATTTCGTTTCATCTTTTTGCAAAACCCATGGGTGCCTGTTACCTTTTAAATGTAAATCATTATCAGAGGGCCGCATTCCCTGTATATAAATATTTATTTCTCTTTTTTAGCTTTGCTATGAAGTGGAACATCCCTGTTAAAGGTTCAGTTCCACTTACCCAATGAAAGTCACTGTGTTGTTTGATAATTAACGTTACTTTCCTTTTTCCTGCACGATCCCGCACTATTCATTTCCGTTTTGGATAAAGGATAAATATTGATGTAAAAGAGAAGACACGTTTGTAGCATGTCAAAGATTCCCCTAAAATATGCCAAAAATCACAAAGGCCCAGATTATAGGGCTGCCAGGTGTCCAGTATTGAACCGGACTGTCATGTATTTGGACACTCTGTCCAGTAAAAATTAGAGGTAATACTGGACATGTATGTGTCCGGTATTACCGCTGGACATGCATGTGTCCGTTATTACCTCTTTGGATATGTATGTGTTTCTGGTATTACCTCTCTGGACATAGTGACCTGTCCGACTTGGGGGGCGTGGAGTTTCCCTGAGCGGGGAGAGAGCGGGGCTGTTGCTAGGGGGCAGTACAGCTTCCTCCATCCAGATTGGCTGCTACTGGGTAATGCAGCCAAACAGGAGGAGGTGTCAGGAGCCTGGGGGTGGAGCCAAGAAGAGGAGGAAACAGCATGGAGTGGTGAGAGGAGAGAGGTGTGTGTGTCTCGAGTGTGTCGCATCTTTCACCATTGTGTCCAGTATTTTTGGAGAAGCCACCTGGCAACCTTAGCCCAGAGCCATAGAGGGCCGTGCTAATAACAGAGAGAGAGTGGGTTCCAGTGAGTCAAGGGGCCTTCCTGTTGACAACCCAAACACGTAGGGCCTGATCCGCAGGCCTTCCGTGGGTTAAGCCCCTCCACGAGCCCTCGCAGGCTGGCCCCTCCATGGGCCTTCAGCAAACCCCGCAGGCAGGCCACTCCGAGGCTGCTGGTAGGCCTCCTCTACTGTGGCCTTCCCTGCCTCTCAGGCCTAAATCTTCCCCCCATACGTTATGTACCCTGGCTCAGGCCCATAGCTTCTCCCTCACATAGCTGCTCCTTACATCTGTCCTGGGCCCAATGACTTCTGTTGGCGCCTTGATTATGTTTGTATTTAATTAGCCTTGTGCACACGGCGTTATCGCAGGGAACACCACGCCCATTCCTGTTTTAGGTAACATCCCGCCATGTTCCCTGAGCTCTGCATGCACAGTAGTCCTCTGTATGTAAAGTCCACACAGTGCTAAGCAGTAAGGCCTCCTTCCGGCCTGTCCACCCTCTTGTTTATTTGGGCCCTAACATTCGCAGCTTTTACATCGACACAGAGGAATAATGGAGGGTTTCCGATCCTAATGAAAAAGGGGCAATTTGTGCATATTTCTTTATTTGGAAAGGGCAACAAGACTGGCACCTTTAACTCTCCAGCAAGGCCTTCCCTGCTGGCAGCGGAAGGATTACATTAAGGGAGACGTGATCGTATTCTTTTTTTTTTTTTTAAGCAGCTGCTATTTTCTCAGCATTGGAAAATGATGAATGATGCCGTGTGTCCTTCTCAGGAGTCGCTCCTGGCGAGCCCCCTCCCGGCCTGGACATGTTCGCTTGCGTCTCGGGATCAGATTAATTGTGATAATGAGCGGAGAGCTTGTTGCTTTGATCTGATCGGGAAAGAGCTCACGTCCCAGCTGGATCGGCAACTTTGGCTGATAGCTGAGCAGGGGGGAGAGAAATCACTTCCAGGGCGAAGGTCAGGGAGCAGTATGCCATGCAGAACTTAAAGCTGAAGGCCTGACGTGAGTTAGGTTGGATATAAACTTCTGCTCACATTAAGGTAGCAATGTCACAAACGTGTACAACTCCTGTTACCTTTGTGAGATTTCCAAAAATAATTGTAAACATTCAATTATGTTATCAAATAATATTAATAATAATAATATTAATATCATATATATGTGTAGGGTTGCCAGGTGGCATCTCCAAAAATACTGGACAGAATGATGAAAGGTATGACGCGCTCAACACACACACACCCCTCTCTCTGCTCCATGCTGTTCGCTCCTCTCCTTGGCCCCACCCTCAGGCTTCTGACACCTGCTCCTGATTGACTGCTGCTGGGTAATATACCGGTATACACATACACACCCAGAGAGGTAAGACTGGTATACACATACACGCCCAGAGAGGTAATACCGATATACACATACACGCCCAGAGAGGTAATACCGGTATACACATACACG
>WSYH01000727.1:0-15420 GCA_036426205.1 Ascaphus truei | reverse complement strand
GAGAGGTAATACCGGTATACACATACACGCCCAGAGAGGTAATACCGTTATACACATACACGCCCAGAGAGGTAATACCGGTATACACATACACGCCCAGAGAGGTAATACTGGTATACACACAAATGTACAGAGAGTTAATACCGGACACCTACATGTCCAGAGAGGTAATACTGGTATACACATACACGGCCAGAGAGGTAATACCGGTATACACATACATGCCCAGAGAGGTAATACCGGACACATACACGCCCAGAGAGGTAATACCATATACATACACGCCCAGATAGGTAATACTGGTATATACATCCATGCCCAGAGAGGTAATACCGGTATACACATACATGCCCATAGAGGTAATACCGGTGTACACATACACGCCCAGAGAGGTAATACCGGTATACACATACACGCCCAGAGAGGTAATACCGGTATACACATACACGCCCAGAGAGATAATTCCGGTATACACATACACGCACAGAGAGGTAATACCGGTATACACATACACGCCCAGAGAGATAATACCGGTATACACATACACGCCAAGAGAGGTAATACTGGTATACACATACTCACCCAGAAAAGGTAATACCGGTATACACATACACACCCAGAGAGGTAATACTGGAATACACATACACGCCCAGAGAGGTAATACCGGTATACACATACACACCCAGAAAGGTTATACCTGTATATACGTACACACCCAGAGAGGTAATACCGGTATACACATACACACCCAGAGAGGTAATACCGGTATACACATACACGCCCAGAGAGGTAATATAGGTATACACGTACACACCCAGAGAGGTAATACCGGTATACACATACACGCCCAGAGAGGTAAAACCGGTATCTACGTACACACCCAGAGGGGTGATACCGGTATACACGTACACACCCAGAGAGGTAATACCGGTATACACGTACACACCCAGAGAGGTAATACCGGTATACACATACATGACCAGAGAGGTAATACCGATATACACGTACACACCCAGAGAGGTAATACCGGTATACACATACATGACCAGAGAGGTAATACCAGACACATACATGTCCAGTATTACCTCTAATATTTTACTGGACAAAGTGTCCAAATACAGGACAGTCCAGTTCAATAATGGACACCTGGCACCCCACAGTATGTGTCATAAGCAACGCACATTTTTGGGAAGGTTTGCGTGACATTTTTAGCGCTCAAATTTTTGTACAATTGGCTACCAACTGCTTTCAACTGTATTCCTTTACTTGGATAGATCTGGGGGTATTTGGATAAATCTGGGGGTATTTGTTGCCCGGAATTTGCACTCGGTTTTGCACATGAGAGACTGTAGTACATAACCCAACAACTCAGCAAGCCTTACAAAACAGGGACAGAGTCACAGAGTAAGGAGAAAATGTTACTCCAGGGGGAATGAAATCTTTCTAAGGAAGTAGATCCAAATGTTTGCCTGCCCCTTCAAATCACCAATGTTTTACTAAACCCTGATCCATAGAGAAATGTATATTCATCTGTATGGAGTTAAACATTTTGAGAAACTGATGTAGCAGGGTCCCCTTCTTACCTCCTATAAGGGGGGAAACTGCTCTGTTGCTCGGGAGGATCGGGTTGAATTTGTGGCGGCCATCTTGGGATTGGTGCCGCATGTAAGTCTATAGGACTCTGTGTTGCATCGGCCATGGTGGGTTTGGCGACGTGGAAGGGGAGGGCCTGAAGAGCAGGAGTTCCGCCGCGGACTTGGAGCCCGCGTGTCGTCACGGAGCCAGCAAAGAGGATGGACGAGTCCAGGGAGCGAGTAAGCCCCTGGACTAGGTCAGACTTTGCCCTTAGGCCCCAGTTAGGCCCCGATCCCTACTGAGACCAGTATTGTAGAGAAGTCCCTAGATAGAGACTCTCCCTAGTAGTGACTGACGACCCACACCACTTCGCAGTTGGACGGACGTCCGCACTGTGACCTTCGGACGAGACCGCATGTGGCAACTAGCAGTAAGGTGTGAGGGGAGTTTTGCAGACCCCACAACGTGTGACCACTGATGCGACTCTGCTACCGGAGGATCCCACTAATTCCCTGGTGTTAGCCAGGAGGGTACCCACCGTGCACCATCACACTTCAGGGAGGGTAACACTACCTTCACTTTTTGGTGGGGTTTGCTCCTGGGACTGGAGGAGGGACACTGGGGTACCACACTGGTACTATGGTTATTGTATGTTCATTGTTATTGTGTTTATGAGCAGGGACCTGCTGGTAAAAGATATTGTTATTACTATTTCTGTGTGTGTTTTGGTAATTGCTTTGTATTGGTTCCCATGAGTCATCCCGGTCACGCTGGGATCCTCATAGGTGGAGGCACTGCACTGCGAGATATAGTACCCCAGGCTCCCAGAAGCGGAAGCTTTGGCCTCCTGTGAGCCCCACAGGTAACCGCAGCATGCCTAATTGCCCGCAGTGTCCCTTAGGCATAGGGAATGGGGGTTACACTCACATGGGAGTTCTTCGTAGATGTCGTTTGTACACACGGTCTCTAAACCTACCAAGTCTCTTCTTCAGGTGTCTGGACACAGAATCTTCCCTTATGACGTCCCATGAGCTGAGATTCCGATGTCTGGCTTTCTTGCCAGTGGTAATGGTTACTCAACATATTACTATATAAGTCTGACTCTATCCAGCTTGTCTTGAGGTCCAAAGGGTGATATTGCCACATTATTTCACAATATGTTGCATCACCATTATGGCCAATGTCAGAGGCTTGCCCCATATATCTCTCGCTGTGACATCAAGCTTTACAATGTGTTGCTGGCAGAAAAGGAGGTAAAAAGATGAATATTCAACAAGCTGTGCAGCAACTGTGAAAGAATACATTGTATTGTATATAAACTCAGCAATCCATGCTGCACATTTGCTTATTGTATTTTTTCATCTCACGTGGACCTCTCTCCCATGAGATCCATCAACTTTCCTCCCAGCTCAGCGAAACTTGTTGAGTTGCCCTTTTTCTGGGAGTCTTACTGTTTGTTGCTCAGCCTCAGCGTCTCTTTGTGAAGCGCCCACAATTTACCTAAAATCGACACGCTTCACAAAGCACTGAAAGTCCTAAAAGTAAATGTCCAAGGTCACTTGGCCCTTGAGGTACTGCTATTTATGCCACATTTTAGTGAAAAATGGCATAATTCTGACGGAGTTGTCAAACATAAAACTGGCAAAATGATGTCAGAATTCTTGTGAAATTGTCAACATTTTAAGAAAAGTAAAGTTTTCGTAATTTATTATTTTTTTTTTTTACAAAAAACAAAATAATTCACAAAGTAAATTTGTAGAGATTTACACTTCAAAATCATAACTTTTCTGATATAATGTAATTTGGAACCACAAATGTTACTGGTTTTGGTCCTCCGAGGCTGATATCACTGGTGGGATGTATCTTGTCTTGCCTCGTGACGGTGAAGACGGCTGGAATGACTCTCTACGAGGGCTATTTCCTTTTGGCCCATCTGATCTGGGCAGCGGACAAGGATGAGGGCTCAAGCTGATGATTCTGAAAGATGGTTGGGTTCCAGAGTTATTTATAAATGTTGGATGTTTGTTTGCATATGTTCAATAAATCTGTGACCGGTAATTCTCCCAGTTGTTGTCTGTGTAGCACCCCTTTCCTGGGTATTCTCACGGTGGCAGGAAAAGGTGTACCTGGTGCTCACCTGTTGATAACTAGGACAGATCATCCTGAGCCTCCGCTGAATGAGCGATTGGGGTAACGAGTTTGACGGTGCCTCCACCTGACAGGGGCCCTGCCTAAGAACAGGGGTAATCCCTCCCAAGAAAACGATATATTACACAATAAAAAGACACATGGCGATGGAGTGAAGAAGATATATATAACTTTACCAACAATAAGTAACATAAGCAAAACATATGCACACTACAACATTAATTACATGGACATTACATTTTCTCATGCACATACTGTAGCAATATGATCCCACTTTCTCCAGCCTTGGAGTCCCCGTGACAGTCTCACTCACACAAGGTGGTCCCCTGTGCGTCCTCCCACTATTGGTGCACTGGTGGGGCCCTTGAGTTAGGAGTTGCGCTACCCCTTGAATCAATACGATGCTGCCCATGTACCTTTTTGGAGATTGTGAGCGGTGGCCGGACTTCCTGAAAAAACAGGCTAATTGTTCCCCGCAGCAGGGACTCGGACAACAGTCCCCTCCCTCCTCACAGCTGGCACTGCAGCGCTGCATACTTGGATCCTATTGTGAAGCTCCCAGCATGCAGTCTGTGTCACAGCAATAGGCAGGACTGCCACTGTAAAGATGTCCCTATCTCTGGGGCCACCCTTATATTCAGTACACACTCTGACCCTGACTCAGGGACATATCTGGGGCCTATGTCATGGAGAGTCTAACATGGCCTCCAGTGCAGGTGGGAGGGTTTGGAATATGGAAGAGCAAGTGGAGATTCGACAAGTCTGGGTAAAGCGACATACACTCTGGGATACACCAACAACATTCAGCCTCGCGGTAAAAAAACGCATTGATTATCCATTGATAACACTTGTTGTGAGGGGTCTGAACCAAGAGGGGTCCTGTTGTAGTGACGTGGCAATCATGGAACCAGTAAGATCCTAAAAAGTGTATGATTCAGAGGCCCTCTTCCATGAAGGCCCCAGCGCAGCTTCCTGCCTATAATAAGCCATCATTTCATTGACTTCGGTCAGCGCTGACATTTTGAGTCTCACTAATTTGCGGCCAGTCTCGGCGATTGTTGTCGCATAAGGCTCACTTATAGAAATCAGGCGTTTTAAAACGTTTCAAAGATTTCATTGGAGACTCACTAATAGCAGCTCAGACTCCTATTAAGCTGCCATGTTGTGCGTTCCTGGAGGTCGACATCTCGCAGACCACAGGTTTAAACAACGTAAAAATATAAATACATTAAAAATGAATTAAGCAGTTTAAAAAAAAAAAAACCCCTAGGCTAGCAGTGGGGCCAGCAGTATATCAAGTCTTCTCGTTAAGCCCCTGTGAAGATGCATCAATCAAATGCTGGGACACCTGGGGAAAAGAAATTGGGATTTCACATGAATGTTTTGCGGGTCCCTCTAGAAGAAAAAGGTTAACTGAAAACTGATGTCTCTCCGAGGAACATATTTCAGAAGAAAAGAATTCCTCAGCAATACATTTTTCATTGTGTGTGTGTGTGTGTGTGTCTGAAAGAGAAACGCTGAGTATTGATGTTGTCTTTTTTGGAAAGGGGACTAAGGAACATCTTGTTCCAAAAAGCCTGAGCTTGTCTGAGCCGCGTTACAGCTCGTTATAAAACGCTCGGAGGATCAGAGGCTGTGAGGGTCCGGTCTGTTCCGAATTAGAGAAAACCTCTCTTCTCGGTGATCCCAGGAGAGCAGAGGAAGCACAGGGTAAAAAAAAAAAAAGAAGAAGAAAATAACTTCACACGGGCCTCCGTGTGGCCTGGAGCACTGTGATAGAAAGGGTAAAATCCTCTCGCCTTCCACGCGGAAAGAAAAACACTTACACTCCTCCTGTTGAAAGGCACGATGAAAAAGAAAGTGTTAGACTACGGACGAGCATTGAACGACAGCAGCAGAGAAAGCTGCACTTATTTCAGCCCCAGTTACTGTGCAACTTCCGTAAAGAAACTGCGCGGATGATGGATAGCCTGGAAAGGGGAAGAAAAGACCCCGAGGAATTTCATGGCGTAGCTTTCCAACATAGCCGTCTTCTTGTAACATAATCACAAACTTAGGCGGTAGGATGAGGGATTAGCAGTGACAAAAATGCTTGCCTTTGTTTCCTGAAACCTAAGACGCAATCCTTACAATAATTCAGCCTTGAGGTGCTTAGCGGTTACGGCGGGGGACACAGGCTGCAGTAACGACTTAAGGCCCTTAAAAGTAATCCAGGTTGTGTTTGCTGGTTTTGTATTTACACACTCTGACACTTCTGTCATGGTAAAAGTGGTTTCCCGCACTTGATCTCTAAATCCTTGAAGGATATAGAGCTAACAGTGCTGGCTGGGGAACCACGGATCATGTCACAGCGTCTCTGCTAGACTCTCGGCCTAGCTGGATTTTTAATAAATCTACCTAACTTTGGCTTAAACCCCTTATTGCTCGAGGGAGAAAGCTATACATTTTAATGGGGTGTATTAAATTGTGGGTGTCTGAGTGCCCTAAATTCTCTCCCCTCATAACATTCTGCCAGCTCAGGAGAGGTGTAAAGATCTGGTTATCGAATGTAGGACCTACACAGAAAATAAAATTCTCACCCAAACCTGTCAGTCCGGTCCCCTGCTCCCAGCTGCCGAATCCCCAACCACTACCTGACAGGTGCCTGCGGTGAGACCTTTCCACAGGGTTGCCGGAAGGTTCAAGTCCCCTAGGTATCACAGGTATATTGGCAACAGTTGTGTATGATCACCTGGTCTCGACTGGACCCTGATAACGAGAATGATAAAGGAGGGTCCTGGTCCTCTATTCGGGTCACTTTGTGTGTCAAGCTGCAGATACAATCGCCTCTAGAAATGAGAAAAACACAGATACCGTAGAGGTAAACACATCAAAGGGCCACCCAATGTTTTTACGGGAGCACCATGGTGCACCTTCATCTGTACTGAATATAGCATCAGTAAGCTCAAGTTATTTTGTCCCCACGTTACCCGGCTTACATCAGCAAGCTATTTGGATGAACCTTTAGTAGAGTATTGGAAAGCAGTGTTCCTCATTGTGATTTCAATCTCTTGCACACATCATTCCCATACAGGGAGGAGCAGAGTCAGACTGAGTGAGCCAGGTCTCAGTTATAGCAAAGAGGAGCAGGGAGTGAGAGAGAAAGAAGTCATGCACAGAGAGGAAATTGTTAGAAAGGGAGCGGGCATTCCAAAGGGCACAGGAGAAAGGGAGAGAGGAGGGAGGGTGGCAGGGGATGGGTATGAGGTTGGAGGGGTTAACACCAGAAGGAATAGAAGTTGTATGTGGGAGGCAAGGGCAAGAGCATGTAGACATAAGGCAGGGACCAGCATTGGGAGAGATATCCCCAGAAGCATCATGCCTATACCGGCCAACATGGGAGAACTCCTAACAGGGAGGACAGATAATGGGCCTCATGCAGTAAGCCCCGATAAGGCTTTTTCGGCATTTTATAGCCGTTTTTTGCCCTCCTGATTCAGTAAGCCCCGATAAGTGGGAATTATCGGCAACTTTTCTTCCGAAAAAAAAATTTTCGCCACCCGGCTGCCGATAAGCCACTTATCGGGACTTTTTTTTCCCGCCTGAATTCAGTAAGCCCCGATCAGCTTTTCTGTGCTGATCGGCAGGCCAGATTGGAGATTTTATGGCCAATCCAGCCCGCCAACTAAAGTTGGCAACTTGCTGAAGGAGAAGCATCGGCAAGGGCGACACTTAGGAAAAATCAGCCCTTTTTCCTGCCTGTGATTGATGCCGGGGGTCTCCGGAGCTGATACCCGCACCGGAGCCCCCCGGCATGCATCCGAGGCAGGAAAAAGGCATTTAAAAGCCACTTCATTACCTTAGCGGCTAACCGCTAAGGCAATGAAGGGGTTAACCCACCGTGCCAGCGTTATTGTGGGTAGCGGGGATGGGTGAGGGGGGTATTTGGCCCTGGGTGTGAGTTTAGGACTTGCGGGGGGGATGCGGGGGCACTTAACCCCTTCACGACCGTAGCGGTTAATACTGCTACGGTCCTGAAGGGGTTAAGGCCTCCCGCTACCCACCCGCAAGCCCTAAACAACCACCGTTGGGGCTAATGCCCCCTTTCACACCCCCCACTTACCCCAATAATAAAAAAAAAATAACACACCCCAGCCCCAAATAACTAATTAACATAAATAATTAAAAATATATTATATATATAGTATATATATATATTATATATATATATATATACCCAACAACACCGATCCCCCCTAACATACAGTTATAGTAATGGGCAGAATGACTATAACACAATGGATAATAGTGCAGTGATTGCAACAATACATACACAACAATAAAGACTTTAAATACATATAGCACTCACCCAAGTCCCACTGCCACGATGAAGGCCATCCATCTTCATCTGCCATTGCCCCATCCGCTTCTGCAAAACAAACACAAGAATTACAACATCAAATTAATGTCCCCTAAACCCCTTAATCACCCCTTACAGTTATAAGGGGTTAGCCCACCATAACACATACCCTCCCCACAAAGCCCCCCAACCACCCTCACCCAATACCCACAGGGGAGTCCTACCAAATACCCTTGGGCCCTAATACCCCTCCCCCAGCACATACAGTACAATAATGTGCCAAATAACTATTATCCACAGGGATAAACATTATTTGGCCATTATAAACAATTCAATACCGTTAAAATGTAAAGAAAATTGTACTAACCTCATCAATAAGAAGTCCCGTCGCAGCATCATCCTTGGGGTCCGTTGCAAATTAGTAATAGCCACAACATTGAGATATCATTAAACATAACACTAGAACCCTTAATCACCTTATTGGGTACTACCTGAAAGGTAATTAAGGGGTTGACATCCTGCAATGCTACAACAGTTATGCATAACATCCTCAGTGAAATAAAAACCAATTGCCTAACCAAATTCCATTAATCATTCAATCTGTAGGCTCACATGCCTCATAAAAAATTGCATTTACAGTGGTATAAATGTCGCAGCATACATGTAAAATGCATGTACACGCTGCAAATCAATGTTAACAATACAATAATCTCACTCAAATCGCCATACATCACAAGAAGTATATTATTTAATCCAATAAACTCACCATCAATGAATACCACACATCACTTACATCCCTAAACAATTAAAATACCATCCATACCAATTACACAATGAACTAAAGCTATCCTAACAGAGAACAACTTCAAAACATAGTCAAAAGTACACCAACAATTACAATGATACTCAAGCAAGGCTTTCCATATCTACTGTCGGCCGGAAGCCCAAAACTACATCTGTCTAAAATAAAATACATTTAGCACACATCAATGCATAGCCACAATTGATTAACAATACAGATTAGAAGCTTAACAACCACTCATTCTTACCCTGTATATATATCTGTACACATACATACAGACAACATACAGTGGGAAGAAATGATATGCATATAAAAAATGAAAACACTGAAAAAGACAAAAAAAAAGTTACTTTAAGAACATTTCTTTATTTAATTACC
This sequence comes from Ascaphus truei, assembly GCA_036426205.1. NCBI lineage: Eukaryota > Metazoa > Chordata > Amphibia > Anura > Ascaphidae > Ascaphus > Ascaphus truei. Next base: position 6,178 of record WSYH01000727.1, on the reverse strand, counting down.
ATTATTGCCCCACCGACTCCCGTTGATCAGCTTAATCAAGTAACCAATCCACGACACCATCCACGACACCATCCACGACACCATCCACGACACAATCCAGGAACAATCCACGAACCAAAACAGGAACAATCAAGACCAAGTGCAGGAACCAATCCAAGAACAAGTGCAGGAAACCAATCCAGGAAGCAAGCCACGAAGAAATCCAAGAAACAACTCAAGACACGATCCAGGAACAGGGAACCCCTAAAGAAAAAAACATAACAAATAACATTAAAATAAAAACTGACAATCAAGGGTTGTACTAGTTTTATTCTTGGTGATCTGTATTAAAATACCTTGTTCCGGGTCTTCTTGACGTCCGGTGCCACGCCCTGGTCTTCAATTTCAGGAGGAGGTCGTCCTCCTCGGCATCTGCCTTCAAAATGAGACGACACTAGGCTTTTAAAGGCCTATGACGACACATTTTGTGTCATATGGTTCCACGGCCCTGATTGGGCCGTGAAAACCATGTGTTTTGGCGATGTAAAAAAATTGATGAGTCACTTAAAGGCAATGCCAGAACAGACAATCAGAATGGCTTTGCTGCTATTGCCTTTAAGAAAAACGTCATGAAATGACAACATGGCCGGACTCACATGGTAAGCCAGCCAATCAGAGCGTGGGAACTCCATCCCTACTCTGATTGGTTCAAGTACCATGTGAGTCCGGCCATGTGTTCATTTCATGCGTTTTCTTTAAAGGCAATAGCAGCAAAGCCATTTGATTGGCTTGCTGGCATTGCCTTTAAGTGACGTCATCAATTTTTTTACATCGGCCCAAAACACATGGTTTCACGGCCCAATCAGGGCCTGTGGGAACCATTATGACGAACAAATGTGACGTCATAGGCCTTTTAAAAAGCCTATGTCGTCTCATTTGAAGGCAGAGCCGAGGAGGACGGACCTCCTCCTGAAGATTGAAGACCAGGCGTGTGGCACCGGACGTCACGAAGACCCCGGAACAAGGTATTTTAATACAGATTCACTAAGAATAAAACTAGTACAACCCTTGATTGTACATGTTTTATATTTAATGTTAATTTGTTATGTTTTTTTCTTTTATGGGTTCTGTCTCCGGAGTGTCGTGGATTGTTTCTGGATTTCTTCGTGGCTTGCTTCCTGGATTGGTTTGCACTTGTTCTTGATTGGTTCCTGCATTGGTCTTGGATGGTTTTCTGGTTTGGTTCGTGGATTTGTTCGGATGTGTCGTAGTGGTGTGTCGTGGATGGTGTCGTGTATGGTTTCGTGGATTGGTACGTGAGTAAGCTGATCAACGGGGGAAGTCGGTGGGGGCAAGTAATGGTAAGTTAAATCAAGAAAGGTCTTAATGTAACTGTGTTTTTTGTTGCTTGTTGCTTTCATGTTTTCATTTTTTAGAATGATATATTTCTTCCACTGGTAGATGTCTGTATGTATGTGTACAGATAATATACAGGGTAAGAAATGATAGTGTTGTTAAGCTTCTAATTTGTATTGTTAATCATTGTGGCTATGCATTGATGTGTGCTAAATGTATTTATTTTTAGACAGATGTAAGTTTGGGCTTCCAGGCCGTACAGTAGGAATGGAAAGCCTGTGCTTGGGTATATTGTAATTGTGGTGTACTTTGACTATGTTTTGAAGTTGTTCTCTGTTAGGATAGCTTTTGTCATTGTGTAATTGGTATGGATGGTATTTTAATTGTTAGGGGATGTAAGTGATGTGTCGGTAATCATGTAGGTGAGTTTAATGGATTAAATAATATATACTTTGTGATGTTATGCGATTTGAGTGAGATTATTGTATTGTTAACATGATTTGCAGGGTTGACAGGCGTTTACATGTATGCACATGATACACTGTAAATGCAATGTTTTATGAGGCATGTAAGCCTACAGATGATGATTAAATGGAATTTGGTTAGGCAATGGTTTTATTCATGGAGGTTATGCATAACTGTTGTAGCATTGCAGGATGGCTTCCACCCTTAATTACTTCAGGTTAGTACCCGATAAGGTGATTAAGGGGTTCAGTGTTTTGTTAATGATATTCAAATGTTGTGGCTATTACTAATGTGGCAATGGACCCCAAGGATGATGCTGTGCGACTGAGACTTCTTATTGATGAGGTTAGTGTACAATTTTCTGTTACTTTTAACGGTATTGAATGTGTTTAATAAATGGCCAATAATGTATTATCCCTATGTGCGATAATAGTATTGGCACATAATATTGTAAGTATGTGCTGGGGGAGGGGTATTAGGCCCAGGGTATTGGTAGGAATCCCCTGTGGGTATTGGGTGAGGGTGTGGTTGCGGGGGCATTTTGTGGGGGAGGTTAATGTGTGGGGTGATGGTGGCCTAAACCCTTAATAACTGTAGCGGTAATAAACCGGCATATGCGTGATTAAGGGGTTAGGGGACATTAATTGGAGTTTGTTGTAATTCTTGTGTTGTTTTGCCAGAACGCGGGATGATGGGGCTATGGGCAGGATGAAAGATGAGGATGGCTTGCATCGTGGAAGTGGGACATGGGTGAGTTGCTATATGTATTTAAGTCTTATTTGTTGTTGTCATATTGTAAATGGAAACTGCATAGGTATCATATTTGGAATAGTCACTTCTGCACCATGACTATACTGTAGTGGTGTATGGCTAGTTATTGGGGGCCTTGTCCCATAAAACATGCACTGGTAAACCCCTATTTGCCTTAGCGGCTATCACGCTATGGTAATGAAGCACGCATAACGATTTTAAATATTAGTGCGGGGAAGAGGAGGCCCCCTGAGGCTAGAGAAGCTTTATTTGGCTCAGAGCACCCCCTGCCTCCCGAGTTACAGGCCCCGGTTTGGGCCATACAGGTTACAGTGTGGACGCCATGATTTATGGTGAGGGACGCATATAACAGGGGTGTGGACGGGCGACGCTGCCACCGGGATGACACATACCAGGGCCTGTAAACGGGGAGCAGAGGGGGTCCACGCTCACACAAGCCAATGCGGTTCAGCTCAGGGGACCCCCTGCTACGTTACAGTAAATTAAAAAGATCATCAGCTGCTTCATTTACCGTTGCACATAGCATGCCAAGTAAGACACGAGTCTTTATTGAGTGTGTGGTGTTTTTTATTACTGTACATGTGCAAGGGTCTACCGGAGCAGAACGCGTTGTTGAGGTCGGGACCCACTGCCCCCGAAGATAAGGCCCTTTATGGGGGGGTGGGCGGTTATCCCTTCTAGGTTTGTTACAGGTAGCCGGTTCAGTGACCGGGACCTTAAAACGAAGAGAGATACCGGACACCTAATAAAGGGCTTGTTATCTAGTGGTGGAAGGGGGTCCCCGGACCTCAAACCAACGCGGTTCAGCTCCGAAGACCCCCTGCACATGTACACTATGAATAAAAGTTGTTTTTAAAAACTTTTTTTGGTGCCGAAGTTTGCGCTGAGAGAGCGGCTTGTCTCTCTCAGCTGCAAACATCTATCGGCACCAAAGGCTTATCGGGAGCCTTATCGGGAGCCAGGCTGTATCGCCACAGGTCATCGGCAGCTTTGCTTTCGCAGTGCTTCAGCAGGGATCGGAAGGATTCGGCCCTTACTGAATACTGCGAGGGCAAATCGCCCAAAAAAAACATTTTCGCAATTCGTGCCGAAAATTTTGTATCGGGGCTTACTGCATGAGGCCCAATGACATGTTTTCATCTTGCTTTGGAGCAGCAATCTGCTCTACTCACCGTAACCATAAAGTCTGCTACATTTTTAACCTTTTGCAAAGTCCTTTTGTAGCCGTTTGTAGAAATCCTCCCCTTTTTCAACGTTGTTGTTGCATTCTGGGGATATCAGCTGCTAAACAATTGTCTCCATGGGAGTTAAAGAGACCACTGTCATTCACACTCATCGACACAATAGAGGTTGCCAAAACATTGCAGCACCACATGTTATTGGTAAAATGGTAGAACTGTATTTCTGTTTTTGAGGGTTTGCTGCTTTAATGTCTTGGGTTGAGGGGCCTGATTTCAGAGACCAAGTACTAAAATTATATATTTATTAGCTGAAATTGAAGAAGTCTCTCTTATAAAAGAAAGGTGGTCTGGGCCAGATGGATCTTACCCTTTAATGCATTAAACCACCCTCTCAAAAATCAGGATCTCCCTCTTACAACACCAGGTGCCCCAACAGGTGTCAATGGGATCTCCCATTTATAACACAAGGAGGGCGATTTAATAGTCTCCCTGGGGCAAAGTCTGTGACAAAGAATTTTACCAGCTTTTTCAAAGGAAAAACTGCCAACTGTTTTCAATGGGATTCCTTTTCTTTGATGAATATGGCTAGATGTTTTTGCACTGGTTTTGCCCTACTTTTGCAGCCGGGACACTTTAGTACTGTAAATAGACCTCAAGGTCCCCCACAGATGTCAATGGGATCTCCCTCTTACAGGCGTTGTCCCATAGTATTTTAATGGAATCTCATTCTCACAACAGGAGGACCCCACCCCCTATACAACTCAATGGGATCTCCCTCCCAAGGTCTGGAATCTCACCAATAAGTAAACAAATACGTTGAAAGCCGTGTGTTTGTCACTGAAATCTGGGACAGATTATGTGGTTGGGTGCTAGCCCAACATATTTGCATATAAATGCACAATCTCGCTCCCATCATAATTATGGACAGAGCCCCCAGACGACACAATACCCATTTTTTCCAGACATTTCCAGGCTTCCACAGTCAAGGAATTTGTGTTTGAGAACCCCTCCCATTTTATTGGGTTTCTGTCCCCTTTAACCCTTTAGAGGAGCCTGGATCAGAAGACCCATCTGGCAGTGCTAGTGAAATGTGCAACACTTACTGAAAGAGGCCCATATTCAAAATGGTAAAACGCTGACGGTCCACAAGAGCTCCAATCATGAGAAATAATCTGATCTCCCCCTGCTAATATGTGCAAGAGCAATTACCATGATGTTGTGCATTCTCTTGCATGGGAATAGTGGACATGTTTTGGTCTTGGCGAGAAGTACAGAGCCCTTTAGGTGGCTCAACACAGCGACTGTAACTGCCAGAGGGAAAAAGGATTTTAAGAAGACTCAAGAGTTGTGTGTATGAGCTGGCCACCCTAGGCTTATGCCTGGGGACCATCAAGACTAAGTACCCCACTACTATTGGGGATTGCACCCTCCAGAAGTCTGGGACTTCGGAGATCATACTCTGCTGTATGAAGAGCTGCTGCAGTGATGCCAAATAAAGAACCATGTTCAATATACCTATGCCTGGGTGTTCGTTCCTGGGCAGGAAGGGTAAAGGGTGTTGTGGTGGGAACTGATGTCCTGAAATCCGGCAGCCCACTACAGCTGGAGGTGCTGTACCATGAAACGAAACTCCTGCAAGAGATCATAAGCCTGTCTTGTTGCCCATTACCATGGCGGCTAATCAGTTCTCCTGAAACAACCGGGAGTGCCTCAGCACCACACACACACAGACCGTGTAGTAGACTGTAGAATCTCACAGAGCAGGGGGGAAACAGGGCTATACCAAAATTATACTATATTATAATCAGCAGGTCCTGAGCAGCCAATATTATATTATATTATACTCAGCAGGTCCCACACTGCCAATATTATACTATATTATAATCAGCATGTCCCACACTGCCAATATTATACTATATTATAATCAGCGGGTCCCACACTGCCAATATTATACTATATTATAATCAGCAGGTCCCACACTGCCAATATTATACTATATTATAATCAGCAGGTCCCACACTGCCAATATTATACTATATTATAATCAGCGTGTCCCACACTGCCAATATTATACTATATTATAATTAGCAGGTCCCACACTGCCAATATTATACTATATTATAATCAGCAGGTCCCACACTGCCAATATTATACTATATTATAATCAGCAGGTCATACACTGCCAATATTATACTATATTATAATCAGCAGGTCCCACACTGCCAATATTATACTATATTATAATCAGCAGGTCCCACACTGCCAATATTATACTATATTATAATCAGCGGGTCCCACACTGCCAATATTATACTATATTATAATCAGCAGGTCCCACGCTGCCAATATTATACTATATTATAATCAGCGGGTCCCACGCTGCCAATATTATACTATATTATACACAGCAGATCCCACACTGCCAA
>WSYH01007071.1:0-34753 GCA_036426205.1 Ascaphus truei | reverse complement strand
ACCCCTGCGCAATCCCCACGGCCCAGCGCCATCAAGGGCCACGCCACCGGACACCCGCCAAGACAGGGCGTCAAGAGCCACCGGACACCTGTGAGTACAGATACCTCTACGCTGCACGCTGCAGGGGACACCCCTCGGCATCATCTGAGACACGACGCCCATCGCTGACAAGGTAATTTTTTTAGTTAGATTTGTTTTTACGGTTTTAACGCTTGAACCACGCACTGGCTAAAGGCCCCTACACACCCTACGATGGCAGAGAACTCAGGGCCTTTCACTCACAAATTTGGGACAAGATAGCAGTTGGAATGATTGTCGATTTTATCTACTTTCAGTTTGTAGTACATAAATTTGTATTTGTCACAGTAGGATATGCCGTGCGGCAGATCATTTCTGCCTAATATTTTTTTACAGGTGGCGCATTGGGCAGGAGCAAGGCCCAAACGGGCAGTGTTCACACTTTGGCTACAAAAGGGCCCGTTCTGTATAATAATTGAGCTGAATGTTTGTTGAAGCGCACCGTCGGGAAAATTAGATGGCCCTGGGAAACACCAGCACTGGGATATGCATGTCCAGGGCATGGTAACGATATTACAAACAGCTCGAGGCAGGCAAAATCAATTGAAGATAGATCACTTGCGCTATCAAGCACTTGTCACAGGCATCTTCACTATCTAACAAGGACTAAAACGGAAGATAGCTGCGAGAACGCGACATGCAAAAAAAGGCGATCGACCTAGAACGTGAGACATTGTGCAGACCGCCCACACGGACACCCAAAGCGAGAGATGGAGAAAAGGGCTCCTCTGGAGGGGACCGCATCGCGCGCTCAAGGCAATCCAGGCATTCCTCCATGTCAGCAAGGATAGCGCGATTTCCAAACGCGTCCAGCGCTTGCGCAAGCACTACCAAGGCGCGAGCCTCCGAGATGGCCGCAGTGCCAGGGCCGAATATGGTCGGAGGAGAGGCACCGAAGGGCAGAAGAGCGCGCATAGAAGAGAAGGAGAGAACGCCGCCTCTGCTACTTCCGCCGCTGCCAATGCCGCCGCTGATGCTACTGCCGCCGCTGCCAATGCACGCCGCGCTCGCGCAGGACAGAAAGGTGAATTAGACGGGATCTAGAAGCTCTAAGCAAAGAAGGGACGCCGGCTGCCACCAGGCCCAAGAACGAGTCCTAGAAGCAGCCGCGCAAACAGGAGGGCGGGGAGGCAACCGTACAGACGGATTGCCTCAGAGAATCCAGCCCAACGCACTGAAGGACTACATAAGGAGCCTCTTACAGTGTAAACACCAGCGCACCACCTCAACACGGATGGAGTGACTCCCCAGACACCTGAAGACTTGCTAGGTCCACGAGGAGAAGACGATGCCCCGTAAATTGGTAACATGCTGCCTGGGATAGCCACAGCCGCAAAACAGTGATTCACACGCCAGGGCACCGGATGCCCACTACAACAGGCCTTGCCATCCAGGTACACCCACACGGGAAACACAGCCACCTCAAAACGACCAGCAATCACCACGGTCCACGCCAAGGAGAGGCGGACCGCACAGACCCTCCAGCCAACTACCTCAGAACGGGACAAAAACAGCCGATTAGCCTCAGACTGAACAGACATAGTCAAGTAATGATCTGGCCGTGCGTGACTGGTTGCAAGCAGGACTCGCCAGTTCGACGACCGCCATGAGAACTACGGACGTGGAAAGTTCACGTTAAAGCCGCATCAACAGCTGGGACTTTCAGAGAGGGAAAGCGGAAGAGCTCAACCTGCTCTATTCAAGTTCCTGGGGGGGAACGAATACAGAGAGCACGGCGAATAGACTGGGGCGGGCAAACGCGCATAGCCCCAAGTAGGTCTTGAAAAAACAGAGTAGGGGGAGCGAGGGATGAGTAAAAAGACACAGATGAACAGATATGGAAAGCAATATACCACATAGTATACCACAGATTATACCCAGTGGGAGGGGGGGGGTTGGGATGGTGAAAAAGATCAACTCAAAAGTTGTAAGCTTATATAGTAAATGCTTACACGGCCGTGTGCAAACACAATCCCAAGTTGGTATCTTGTTGGTAGATGGTACCCCTTCTTGCAATTAGGTGCAGGGGGGTCTTACTTAAAACTGTCCAAGAGGTCTTTGACTAGTGTGGGAAAGGCAGAAGAGTCCTACGGCAGCCCTGCAGCCAGTCGAGGATTCGCTCTTCAAAAGAGTCGACAGCTTCCAGATCACAACCCAAAGACTACTCGAAGTTACGAGAGCTCGGGGGACCGGCTGAAGAAATGGAGTTCGCAAGGAAAGACCACTCTTAAAGGTCTCAATGTCTAGACTCAGCTCGTGGAGTGGACCATCTTTGAGAAGGCTACCCTTAACCCTCCAAGAAAAATGGATCCACGAGGCTCCAAATACAAAAGGGAGAAGCAAGTCGTCTACCCCCATTTCTAGTTTTCTTGAGCTACTTCGCGAAGCCCAGGCAAGGACGAGGAACGAACTCCTGCTTCATATTAGGGGCGCAGACACTAACATCCAGCGCCAAGCCACACGAGGAATGAGAGACCAGTGGCGGATACCGGTTAACACTCCAAACACCCATCTCGGTCCACAGGACGGAGTTGCTCCCACACCCCAAACTACTCCCGATAGCCGGTCGCCGGAGTTTTTTGAGATGAGAAAAACAGAGGAGCCCAAACAGGGAATGTCCCATACACAGAAGCCACGCCCCACTTAAACAAGTGCTTGGGTTCAGGATGAAGATCCCTAGGGGAAGGCAAGACGGCCCTACTTGGACGAATTAGAGTTTGCTTCAGGTGCCTGCCCCGGTCGACCCACGGACCTCCCAACACGAGCCAGGGACGTAAAAGAAGAGATCAAATGCACAGTGTGCGAAAGGAGTGACAAGCACGGAATCGTTACCCCAGGGCGCTGACACTCCACAACTCACGAACCCATCCTCCGTAGCGGAGCATGGCGGGGAGGAAGGGAGGAAGGAGAAGGCGAGGTTCAACATCCGCACACCAGCCCACTGGAGGTTTGCGGAAAAGAAGGTACCAAATGTCTGCTCAAAATATGCCTTGTCGCAGTGCACCCCCAGGGACAAACTGAGAAGGCTATTTGGATGTCGCAATCCCGACGACAAGAGCAACGATCGCTGGTCAGGGGCAGAGTCTCGATGTTAACATACAAGACGGTTGCTTCTCCTTACACCTCAGAATGTGCGTCAGGACGACTGGAGACCACAGGAGAAGCGTGAATGGCTACACCATATGCTCAATAGACGGCCAAGTGAAACATGCCCTTCCACACTATCGATTGTGCAAACCACATGGCCACAAACAGGACGAGTTCCCACACCAGACGTGGCACTTCATTAACCCCCACTCAAAGGAATAGCAAACCACATCCGGCCAGGTAGAAACAAGTCGCCAAGATCTTGCTGCTGCTCGGTAGGGACATATGAGGGTACATAGTATTAAACAGCATAACGGACCAACAAACGCGCCATACGCCCAAAGACTTGACCTAGGGATGGTGATAGTGGGCAAACGCCGGGCCACCAAAAAGAGCCGGGCAAGACTACTTGATGCCTGCAGAACGGTGGTGACAGAATGTGGACCCACACATCTCTCTCGAACCTGTCTTGTCCATCTCCAAGTGACCGCAGGGCCAAGTGAAGAGACAAGACAAGGTCATACCCCTGGATCAACAAAAACAGCCTCAACATCGGGGAGAGTGACAATGGCCTAGGATGCTAGCGGTTCAGAAACCAAGGATGACGAGTCGACTCCACTGAAGACAGAAAGTAACTTCCCAAAGGGGACCAACAAAGGGGATCGTCCAAAAGACAATAAATAGAGGCGATCCTCTCGCGAGCAATGGCCGCTTAGGGACGTACAGTTGTTATCTCCACAGAGATCCAGCGATAAAGCAGCCAGATGTCACGGCTGGCATTAACCGCAACGAGATTGCCACACTACGGTGAAGCCCACGAGTCAAAATGACTGTCGTTCACCACGTAAGAGAGGAGACAGTTACAGAGACATTTCCCAAAAAGGATTTACAAGGACAAAAGGACTCTTCTTCGTCATGTCCAGGGAGCGAGAACCAACCTCCTGAGGGCAGTCAAACCAAAAGGACACAAAGCATTTCACCAAATTACGGGGAATGTTCTCGTGCAAGAAGAAACGCACGACGACTACGGTGCACAGCGTTCCACGACACAAGGACAACGACAAGCACAAACACCCATCGAGGAAAAGATAGAGGGTTCCCGAGGTTAACAACCAAGGCGCTCTCCAAAGACAGACCAGGCAGTTGGATAACCCGCTACAATCCGTTCACCAAGGAAGGCGCTTACCCAACATGGAGAACATTACCATCTCTAGGTTCACTTCGCACCTCTGCGACTAAAAAGGAACCAGAGACAAAAAACAACTTGTGGCTTCATCAGAAGATATTCCTTACCGGCCACGAAAGCCAGCACCTCTAATGAAGGAAGGGAAGAATGCCGGTACCCTCCACCTCCGGAACCCGATCAAATCCCGATAGTGTTCCAAGCCCCAGCGCTCAGCTCCGGGAGTCTCACTGAAACGACGCCCGCTTTAGGGACTAGGCTCGACACCAGTCTTCCAGGAGTGTTTTCCGCTTCCGCAAGGAAGCCAAAGCCATCTCCTTTATGCAAACCCAGGTGATTAGAACCACAGGCGACCCGACTGGCATGCCTACAGGGGATGTGCACTCTGTGGGTAAAACTAAAGAGGAAAAAAAAGACTGTTCTCTCACAAGGCTTAAAAGGAAACAGTGCCAGAAACTTTTACACAACGGAAATGTGGTGCAACCAGCAAACATGGAGCTGTGCATCCACCCTGCATCCTTTGCCAAAGAACCTGGCCAGGGACATTGATACCAGTGATAACGGCTGGTGTACCATCGCTATGTGGACATGGATCTTGCATTGTTTGCGAATGTGATGTTATGTTGCCATGTATATTGACTTATGTTCCACTACGCCTGAAATAGTGTTATCTCCAGATACCAGACGGAGAGGTCATGGAACAGAATACCCCTGTCTGCCTTTCGTGTCAGCCACCTTTCCTGGCAGACCCCTGGCCTAGCTTGCACTAGGATGTCAATTCCTGCAGTTCTGTCTCAGTGCAGATGGAATGGATACAGTATGTATCTATTTTTCCTTCCAGTCGTCATACCCATGGTTGTCTGGCAAACTCTCCAGTCCTCCTCTTTGGGCTTTCCCATTTTCCCCCTGCCTTTTGCTGACAGTAGTGCAGGTCTCACTGAACCTTTAGTCTGCCCTTGCCCCTCACTTCCCATTTCCACCATTTACCTCTGGATTGAGTGAGCACTGCTGTAACTCCTGTATGGGTAGGATTTCTTTCACCTGCTTTTACAAACTACAAGGCACCCACAGAGAGGATTCCGAGTTCCTGAAGAAGCCAAGAAGCCAGCCACAAGCGAACGCGTAGAATCGATCAGCTGGGGAGGGGAATGAGCGGGGAGAACACGGAGAAGGGTGCTGGCAAACCAACGGAGCGGACACACTAGGCAGCTTTTCGCCCTCCCCCTGACGAGACCTGAGCCCTGAGACGCACAGGACGTGACGCGGTACAACGTGACGCGATGCGGAAAGTTGCTCCGCCACTCCTGGCGCATACCGGCACTCCCAACTACAGCTGTCCTCTCCCTCGAACGCATACCCTATTTAAAATTTGAGGCATCATGCATATTTTGTTTATGCCCTGCTAATACATTTTAGACCGTACGTACCATTGTGCGTTCTCTCTGTTTCTTGTAATTCCTTGGGAGAGATTTGACCATCTCTTATACAGCTTCATGATATTCTATCAAGAACATCTTGAGGGGCATGCGGGCATCATTAAAAAGGGGGGGCTCCTATCAGAGAGAGAAGGTCTCTGATACGTTTATTTTTGAACATTGTCAGTTGGGAGTACAACCTATGTGAGAAGTTATATTTTAGATCACCAATTGTTGTACTATCTGCACCATTATAATTATTTTTTTCTTTATGTTAGAGTCACACAGCATCCGCTCAATTGAGAAAACCTAACCACAGAGAGACACTATCTGACATCAACATCTCTTCACAAGTGACGGTATTTATTGCTACTTTCCCCAAATAAAGTAAAGAAAAAAGAAACAGAATGTTGTGCTTGAAAAAGAGGGCCGAGTTAGTTGCACTATCTGGGCGAACTCATCTTACAAGTGGCCCCCTGGCTTCAGAATACTATATATATATAATATAATATATATATATATAAGTGTATATATATATATATATAGATATATCTGAAAGCCAGGGGTCACTTGTAAGGATGATTAGCCAGATAGTGTATATATATATATGTATATATTCTATATATGGGAAATAAAGTAAATGATAATTTGTTAAATAATATGTATTTGACCCACACTCTCTGAAGACGCGGGTATCATACTGGACTTGCTCTTTATTTAAAAAAAGAAAAGCCATGTTATTTCAAAAGAGAATACTTGAATATACAGTACAATAAGTTTTCAAGACTGAGGGAAATGCTGAGATAAAGTAAAAATGCTCAGTGCATTCAGGAGGTGTTCATCATCAAAGCACTAACGGCACTCTAGGGAGACCCTCAGAAGATTCTGCTCAGCTAGTCATCTGGGGATTGGAGTCAAGCAACGAGAGCGGCTGCGCTCCTGGGGTTTTGCAGAAGACCTGGGCACTAACGAGGCTGCACTTGCTTGGCATCTTCAAAGCTACCTTCCTCCTGTCATTAGCGTAGCAAAGCCAGGGGTCTTGCCCCAGGTTAATTCTAAAGGACCGTCCAATACCAGAAATACTCTGTGTAAATTGTCCGTGTTTTCCATTGTTCTCATAATGCTCTCAATGCCTTGCAATGGGAAAATCCTCCTGACTGGAGTGGGTGGGTGACTGGGTGGGTGTGAGTGATTGGGTGGGTTGACTTGACTGAGTGACTGGGTGGGGTGACTGCGGTGAGTGACCTGAGTGGGTGGACTGACGTGACTCACTGAGTGACTGGGTGGGTGGATGATTTGGTGGGTAGGTGGTGGACAGGGTATAGGTGAACTGGGTGGGTGAGTTGGGGGGTGACTGCCTGGGTGGGTGAATGACCAGACAGGCTGGGTGCGGCTTCCTGCCCTGCCAGATGCTTTCCACCCCCCCCCCTGCCCATGATATTTCATTGGCTCTGCCCTGGGCGGGAGGTATGCTCGGGGGGGGCGGGAGGTGGGCCACTGGGGGGGGAAGCAGGAGGGGGGGCTGGGGGTGCAAGTAGGGGGCCAAGACTGCAGATTCCAATGGCTGGAGGGCGGGCACGTGGGGGAAGATGGGGGGAGCGCACGGGGGAAGTGGTTGGCACAGCGGGCCAGCCTGGCACTCCCTCTGTCCAACGTTGGGAGAGAGGGGGGGGGGAGCGGGCCACAGGCACAGGCCAGACACCCTGCTGTCACTGTGCATGCGCGCCGGGAACGGATCTGCGCATTGCGCATGGGGGAGTGCCGCAATTTTTTTATTTTTTTATAATACGGGCACGGGGGCCCCGACTCACAGGCCTGGGACGCCAGCCCGGCTGTCCATCCCTGTTGGCCGCCTGTTTGTGGGCTATATATTTTATTGGTGCTATAATTAGAACTTTCTTTAATTAGATATATTATCTACACATTTTAAGTTATGGTGAGTAAAAAAGCGACAAACCCACGGAGCAAAGCTATAGCAAGAGTCATACATATGTGCTGCTCCAATTCACATGTCGAGGCAGGGTCTGCACCCCTTCACCATTATCACCTTACGCACACAGTGCTTCCACTTGACAGAAGGGATTCTGGGGGGAAATGACATGCAAATGAGCAAACACTGTATTATGTATGTGTACGTATATATATAAATGCAAACAGAGGTGTAGTTTAATACTTGAGTATTAAAACTACACTCTGTTGCATTTGGAGTGCTGTCCCTCTTTTTGCCCTGATTACCTGGACAGTATCACCCAATATCATTTTATTTTGTTCATTCATCAGCGAGTGCCCGTTCGCTGCTTAGATAGATAGATCGGTGTGTTCCAGAATGTAGTTATTGCTCTTTTTAACGTTTTGAGCCTTCTTTCCCCCCACCTAAGTGATATTGGGTGTGTAAGGTGTATCGACTTCTATCAGTGTGGTGCTGTAACTGTTTGGCAAACCAGGAGGCTGGCTGAGCTTCGCCACGGGGAACCTGGGGTTAAACTTTACTTACTAATATATGGGCAGCGCCTCCACCCTGCGATGGCGCCCAGCAGGCGGGGAGTTATTCCTCGCAGGACACATACGAATGACACATACACTGGATGTTTTGAAAATAGCAAAGGGCTTTACTGGACATAACCATATATCGAACGCCTCTAAGTAACTCACTTATAACTCTATGATGTATCTTATCACTCCACCCACTGACGACACAACTAGCCACACACCCTCGCAGGGCCTTGTACCCCTCACTTATTTCCCTGAGTCCAAAGTGTCCCAAGAGTTATGCAACCTTAGGCGTGATCAGTGCCTGGGGTACCGGTAAAAAAAGGGGTGGGCACTGGGTGATGTACAGGCCGAGTGTGTCCACACTCAGTGATGATGAATCTTCACAAATGATCCGATGATCCTCCTGCGATGAACCCTGCCTCCGCGTGAGGGTGATGCTTTCTCGCCAGACGATCCCACCATGGAAGAGGTCTCTTTCCCGAAGATGTCTGTTCCCAGACCAAACTTCCAGGCCTCGTTCACACAGATGGGTCTGACTATCTTATAACAAACCTGACTGCTGAGGGGATCCATCCCTAATATAGGATGTCCCTGTAGCAGCTCCAACCGTTTAATGGACTAAGGGCCTCTAAACTGGGCCTGGGGTGATAGGGACTAGTGTAGGGGGCTAACTTTGCCTCCCCACACGCAGAGCTCCTTCTCCTTCTCTAATGTGACAGGCCCTATCCTCGGGCCATGTCCTGTGACACCCACCCTCACTAGTGGGACGTCAGAGCTCCCTCTAGCCTGGGGATTTATGGCTAGGCAGAAGCTCGAAGGCCTCTCTGCCCCCCTTCTTTCCCCCTGAATCCGTCAGCCTGACTGGACTCATGTGCTTCACAACATTGTTTCAAATCCCCTGCTGCAGAGAATCTCAAGTCTCAGTGGCTGGCTGGCTGCAGGTGCCAGGGATCATAGGGGCATTCCCCAGAGGCTTCTGGGAGATGAGAGATGTAGTCACTCAGTTCATCTTTCCTATGGGAACCGGTGCGCGATCTCTCCTGCGCCTGGTGAAGCTGTAATGGGCCCGCTAGCCATTAACTGCGCCCTGCCAACTTCCCAGAGCTCCTGCCACACTTGGTAATGGCCACCGCTACCCTTGACAACCTCTGCGCATTGCGCGAACCTCGCGCCACAACAAGATGGCGGCGCCCACCGGGAGAAGTCGCCGTCCCATCCCCACTGCCACAGGGGTAAGACAGGGGCAAAGGGACATCAGGGAAACCGGGAGTGACCCCTTTTTTTTTTTTTTTACACGCTCCCCCTGGTGAAAATACCAACGTCCCCGCTTTGGAGACAGCGTCACCCAGCACAAAGTTATATAATAAAAATGTCAGGGCATGCTATATACAACTTATCACAATGCTTTGTATGAATTGTTACACCAACATAAAACCCACAGTAAATGCCCAAGGCCAGATGATGTAGCTGCTTGCTGAGACCAATTGGGGGGTGCCCCTAAAGTGATAATGTGGGGTGGGTACCTCACCTTGACTTTGTGAGCCTCCGCCTGGGGTAATCGTGGAAATATGCGCGGGGTAACAGTTCACGGGTTCCGTACTACTCCTCCCTGGTGGAAGGACTAGAACAGTGTCTCTTGGCCAGACCTTTACACGGCCATCCGCGGCATGGATGCGGTATTTCAGGCCAGGCGATCTTGACCTTTCCACGGTCCACCACATGGTGAATGGACGCTCCTTTTTGTGCTAAAACGAGGCGGGCAATGTTCCCGGGATCACTCACAACACATCCTTGTTCCTAAGCACTTGGAGGCTTCACTGGGAAGCGAGGCGATTAGCAAAGTCTCGGTACTCAATGTCTTACCACATCCTGCCGAGGGTAAAGGGTGGTGCCTCACCACTGTGGTGATTCACGGTGGCCAAAAAGGTTCCTCGGGGGACGCAGTCTGTTCCCACCTCGGGGTCTGGGGACCTGTTCCCCGAACTCTGGGGGGAGTCCCACTCAATTTCTGACACTCAGGAGCGTTGGATCCCAGTCCTGGCAAATGGGGTTGGGAGACATGGGGCTTCACACTCAGTTCAATCACAGTAATTACTTATGCGGCAGTGGGACATTCACAATGGGGGCTGACTTTTCTCTTCGCCGGACGGATAGGCGGTGTGGGTCGTCCATCGCACACTGGGGACAGCATATTCTAAGGAGGGACACATCCACCCAGGAAACCGATGCGAGTGGAGCAATGGCCCTGGTGGCCAGGACTTAACGAGCTACCGGCTCAGCGGTCACTGAAAGCTAACACCCGACCCACCCCTGGGGCAGTCAACTCACCCTTTCGTCGTTAGTACTGTCCCAAGCATAGGACCGATGTACCATCGTAGTAGGCGGACTGGCAGTGGTAGGCACACGGGCCCACGCAGTTGAGGCAACGGCTCTTGTCCTCAGCATCACTTGTCATCTGTGTCCGGCATTGGAACCGATATCTGGAACCGCGGTTAGGGCGCAACGAGGCCCTCCGTAGTTGAGATAGGTGGTTAGCCGCATCTTCCTCTGCGGGTTCGTAGCACCCACAGCAGCACTGGTTTTTAGGAAACTGTGCCTCGCAGCCGGCACACTTGGGTTCCAAGCCTCAATTGCCATCTGGAAAATAACACTGCGGCATAGGCACCTGACGTACCTTTTTCCTTCCACTTTAACTACCTGGACCCCTCGTGCGTCGCTGATAGGGATCAAGGTTCATAACCACCGGAGAGTTTAAGGTCTTTTCTGTAAAGCATGGGCACAAAAGAAATGTTACATACAGTCCCTCTGCTGGCCAAACACCTTACAAACTGCGGATGGATGTGATTCGATGATCTGTACTGTTTTCTCTTAGTGGAACAGCCCGTTACTGATTGAGACTCCCTGTGTGCTACCCCTGGTGGACTCCAGAGGGGAGAGGAGCACCTTATTTCAAGGAGTAGCTTCGGACTCTGCGAGAAGCCACTCCCCGCGCAGGGGCGGGGCTTGGTTTCGCACCAGACCCAGACAAGAATTCTGCAACAATTTCTTGTACGTCCTGGTGGCGCCCGACCGACTTGGCGGGAACCGCCCACTAGTGTGGACTGACGCTTGAGGGAGTATCCATTTTTTTTATCCAGTCCATCAATTACACTATGACTCTCTGCTAATTAGATAGGGGGTTTAAGCCTTCTGGTTTTTCCTGGCATTCAGGAGATAACAGGACACATACTTTAGTGAGGGGTTCCAGGAGCACTTTATTTTGGGAATGCGGCATCCTTATCTTATTTAAATCTTGTTCGGGCCCCCCCCCTGCACCAAACCAATGAGCACCATACTCAGTCTGCATTAAGCAGCCGGCTAAGCTTTTGCACCCCTGAAGCCTGGTACTGAACCAATATTAAAGCAAATATCACAGGAGGGAGTTTCAGCAGGAACCGTCTACAGCAAGGTTTTGTGAAGGAGGGACTTGACCCTTTAATGCCCATCTTACAATCTTGGCAGATGGCAAAATGGATAATGAGAACGACCATAATGACTGAGTATTGGGCCACCCCAGCGTCTGGATCTAAGCGCGCTCCAAATGCGCCATCACTCTTACCACCACAAAATAAGGTGATGAGATTGAGGGGGGGTAGGTGTATATGACTAATTATCAGGGTGGTGCTCGATACCTGTGGTGGCAAACCAGGAGGGATGAGCTTCCGCCACGGGGAACCGGTGGGGTGAATTATACTACTATATGGTGCACGCCTCCACCTGCGATGGCTCCCAGCAGGAGCGGGAGTTGTTATCGCAGGAACATAAAAGGAACACATACAACGGATGTGAAATAACAAAGGGCTTTATCTGAACATACATTATCTTAACGCTCTAAGTACTGAATAATCTATGATAATATCTTAGCACTCCACCCACTGAAGGACACAACTAGCCAAACACCTCGCAGGGCCCTTGGTACCCACACTTATTCCCTGCTTGTCCCAAGAGTATGAACCTTAGGCGTGTCAGTGCCTGTGTGGCATGGTAACGGTAAGGTGCCTGCACTTGGTGACTGTACCCTGCCGAGTGGGTCCACACAAGTATGATGAATCTTCACAAATGATTCACTGTCATGCGGAAACTTGCATCACGTGGGGTGATGTCCCGCCAGACGCTCCACCATGAAAGACGTCTCTTTCCGAGAGGTCTGTTCCCAGACCAAACTTGCAGGCCCACGTTCACACAGCTGTGTCCCTGACTATCTTAGAACACACCATGCTGCTGAGGGGATCATTCCCGATCTAGGGCATGGGTCCCTGTAGCAGCTCCAACCTTTCAAGACTCAGGGGCCTAACTGGGCCTGGGGTTCAGGGCCTAGTGTAGGCGGCTACTTGCCTCCCTACAGCAGAGACCTTCTCCTCTCTAAATGTGACAGGTCCCTATACTAGGGCTCGTCCCCTGTGACCAACCCACCTCACAGTGAGGGACTGGAGGGAGTCAGGGCCTCAATTCTAGCCTGGGGATCTTGGCCTAGGGCAGAAGATCGCAAGCTCTCTGTGCCGCCTTCTTTCCCCTTGATCCTCAGCCTGATGTGAACTCATGGTTCACAGAATTTGAAAGTCAAATCCCCTGCTGCCAGAGAATCTGCAAGTATCAGTAGCTTGCTGGCATGAAGGTGACAGGGATTAGGAATCCCACAGAGGCTGTGGGAGATGTGAGTCACTAGGAGTCTAGGATATTTTCCATAGGTATGCTGTGACCAGATTTTGAAAATGAGAAACCGGGGACACATATTTTTTTTTAAAACTATATAGTTTATTGTCACGTTTATACCATTTAACTTAATTAGTATTAGTAAGTTCCGGGTGTGTGTGTGTGCGTTGTGTGATGTGTGTGTGTGCTTTGTGTGTGTGGTAGTGTGTGTGGTGTGTGCGATTGTGGTCAGTCGCGTTGGGTGTGTGCCCTTTGCGGTGATGATGAACTCTAACCTCAATCGATGTGAAATTCTATGAACCCATGAACCAGTGTCAGGACGCCCCTCTTACAATTATTAAAGCAGCAATCCCGCGTGCCGAGATCACATTGACTGGATCCGCAGTACCCAATCAAGGTCATATACTGGTGAGGGGGGTTGTCCCTACATGTCTCCGATGACCTCCTGTGTGAGAAACTTGAGCTCAAGATCTGGAAGAAAGCAGGGTAGGTTACTCGGTGTAGGTATACGGCCAGTTAAGATAAGACCATGGTAGGCAGGAGGAAGAGTAGGTACGAAGAGGGAGCAGAAGAGATGGAGAGAGAGGAGAGAAAAGGGACAGGAGTGGGAGAGAGGAGAAAGGGAGCAGAGACAAGAGGCACGAGGGAGGAGCGGAGAGAGAGGAGCGGAGATAGGGAGGGAAGAGATGAGAGGGACAGGAGGGAGGATGAGACCGGGAGAGAGAGCGGGAGACAGGGAAGGGAGGAGGAGAGAGGGAGGACAGGGAGGGAGAGGGGAGAGAGGCACAGAGAAGGCGAGCACGAAGGGGGAAGAGCAGGCAGAGAGAGGGAGACGAAGGTGAGAGCGAGGACAAGAGAGAGATGAGAAAGGGGGACCGGAAGGAGGAGAGAAGGGAAAAGAGAGAGAGACACGACGGAGAGAGAGAGGGGAGAGACGAAAAGGGAGGAGGAGAGCAGGAGAGAGGAGAGCAGAAGAGAGAGTGAAGGGAGAGAGAAGAGAAAAAAGGGCGACAGGGGAGAGGAGAGCAGGAGAAAGAGTACAGAAGGGGAGGAGAGAGGAGGAGGACAGGGGAGCGAGAGGGACGAAGGGATCGACGAGGAAGAAAGACGAGAAGGGGGATGGAGGAGAAGTGCAGAGAGAGGAGAGAGAAGGGGCGAAGGGGAGGGAGAGAGAGAGAGAGAAGGGAGTGGAGAGAGAGAGGAGGGAGAGAGGGGGCGAGAAGGGGAGGGAGAGAGGAAAGGGTGAGGAGAAAGGGAGGGAAGAGAGGAGAAGGGGGAGGGAGAAAGGGTACTCGGAAGGCGAGAGGAGAAAGAGAGGAGGAGGGAGAAAGGAAGGAGGAGAAGCGGCGGGAAAAGAGAGAGGGAGGAAAGAGAGGGTAGGGAGGAGAGGGAGAAAGGGAAGAGAGAAGGGAGAAAGGGAGGGGAGAGAGAGAAATGGAGAAGGGAGGCGAGGAGAGGGAGACAAGGGGGGAGAGAGAGAGCGGGAGAAAGGGAAGATGAGAGAGGTGGACAGGGAGGGATGAGAGAGGGAGAACAGGGAGGTGAGAAGGAGAGATTGAGAAAGGAGGGAGGAGAGAGAGGGACGGGAGGAAGAAAGGAGAAGGGGAGGAGAGGTGGGATGGAGACGGAGAGAAAGGGAGGGGAGGGAGAGAGACGGAGACAGGGGGAGAGAGAGAGGGAGACAGGGAGGGGTGAGAGACGGAGACAGAAAGGGAGACAGAGAGAGGGAGGGAGGGAGAGAGACAGAGAGAGGGAGACAGGAGGGTGAGGGAGAACCACCCCACCCACTGATACATACACACACACACACACACACACACACAAACGGACACACACCACACACACCAACATAAAAACCCACGGAACAAAACACAACACACCCCTGATACACACACACACAAACACACAACACACACTGGACCACAACCACCACGTGATACCCACACCCACTGCTACCCACACCCCACTGATACCACACCACCAATGACACAACCCACTGATACACACACACAACACCACTGATACACACACACACACCCACTGATACCCATACCCACACCAACTGGACACAACCACTATACATCACACGCACACTGTAAACAAAAAATGTGATACAAACACACAACAAACACCCCACTGATACACAAAAAAACCCCACTGATACCCACACACACCCATGATACACACACCACTGATACCAATACAGCTGTATAGGGAGTATTGTGAGTGATGTGTAATTGTATATTATTAGACTTCTAGCTGTATAGGGAGTATTGTGAGTGATGTGTAATTGTATATTACTAGACTTCTAGCTGTATAGGGAGTATTGTGAGTGATGTGTAATTGTATATTACTAGACTTCTAGCTGTATAGGGAGTATTGTGAGTGATGTGTAATTGTATATTACTAGACTTACAGCTGAATAGGGAGTATTGTGAGTGATGTGTAATTGTATATTACTAGACTTATAGCTGTATAGGGAGTATTGTGAGTGATGTGTAATTGTATATTACTAGACTTATAGCTGTATAGGGAGTATTGTGAGTGATGTGTAATTGTATATTACTAGACTTATAGCTGTATAGGGAGTATTGTGAGTGATGTGTAATTGTATATTACTAGACTTATAGCTGTATAGGGAGTATGAAGCATCGTGTTGCAGACTGAGCCATGGTCGGTGTCAGAGATAGAGTTGGGTAGAGACGGCCACAGAGCCGGGCGGGTCACAGTACTACCTGCCAATAGTGGACAAAACGGCATTAGGTCACACAATTCAGTAATGAGAGCCAGTGTACCTGTAGGTAGGAGTACAGAGCCAGGCCCGGCACTCGAAACGTTACGTGTGTGAATACTCACCAACTAGACATACACCAAGATATACCGATAAACATTTAAAAATAACCGATCAGGTCGAGCTCTACATTCATACCTCTAGTAACCATAGTTCCCAAGCGTCTAATCCACCGTGTCTCTTTTTGCAAGAGTAGTTTCTGGGTGTCACCGCCACGGTGCTTCTTCATGCCATCAATCACCTGGAACCTCAGTGAGCTGGCATTGTGCCCAGCCTGTATGAAGGGATGTGCCTCCGGTGTCTCCTGGTCACATCTGCGGATGGCAGCCTTATGCTGCCGAATCCTGTCTTTCACTGGCTGAGTAGCCCCCCCCCCCCACATATCCAAGACCACAGGGGCATTTGATTAAATAAATGACACATTTGGATAAACAGGTGAAAAATTATTTAATAATGTATTGTTTCCCTGTGTGTGGGTGATGAAAGCAGTTGCCCTTCAGGATGCTGCCTCATTGGCTACAGCTAAAACATCGATAACACCCTAACTTGGGAGATCCCAGGAAGATGTTTTTGCACATGGGAGACAGGGTATAGTGAATTACCTTTTGGTCCACCTGACCTTAGGGAACGGGCCTGAGGAAGGGGTCTTCACCCCAAAACGTTGCCCCCCCTTTTCCCCCTCCCCTATTTTTTTTTCCTTGTTGTGTTATTCCCTTGTCCTTCCCTCCCCCTGTCTTGCACTTAGAGAGTATTTATTACCATTATTGCCACCTTTTGCTGCGATGGTGTTTGACACTGTTCCATACAGTAGTTTTGATCATGTTATTTCTTCATTAAATATTTCATTTTTTGGCATGTTCCTAGTTTTTAATTGTTATATGGTCAGTGAGTGCTGGGAACATCACGCCCTTTTTTCTTTGTATCTTTAAAAAAATAACACTCCGTCAGCCACTCTCTCCCTCTCTGGGTGTCCTGGGAATATTCAGTAGGTGGAAGGGGGGGGGGGGGGGCGGATGTCTCCTGGTGTGGGATCTGTGTTCCCTCCTAGTGGTATGAAGTACCCGCACCCGGCTAGCGGGGGCCGCCATGTCATTGCGCATGCGCCGATAGTGCAGAGGTGGCGGCGGACATTTGGGGAAAGGGACGCATGAGCAGTTCCATGATTGTAGCGGTGGCCATCTTAGCAATTCTCCGCAGGGGAACTGCATCTCCCAGGATCCCCTGGGGTGGCCCGATCATGTGGGCAGTGTTGACCAATAGGGCAGCCAGATTAACGGTGAGGCAGTTTGGCATGAAGGAGCTCGCGCTAGCAGTTGAATCCAGGAGGGAGAAGAGGAAGGTAGGGTCTGGGTGTCAATGGCTCCCAGACTAGACCTAGATTGGGCCTCAGGCCCCAGTTAGGACCCAAACATCCTCAGATTGTGGTTGCTACAGGTATAGGCCCTAGATAAGGACAATTCCCCAGTAGCTTGTCAGTGATAGGCATCAGTGACAGACGCACGCGGTGACTTGCGGCCTGTGGTCTGCTACCAGACCACCCATGATAGTGACTTTCAAAGGTGAGACCCTCCAGCGGGAGTTCACCCCACGCAGAGGCGGACGATGGCGTCGCTGGATCAGCGGATCCCCGTTTGTTATCCGGCAGTACCTGGGTACTGGAGTGCCCGGGCAGGTACCACACCTAAGTGCACCAACAGTCATCAGGGGCAGTGTTACTCCATACACTTTGGTTGGGCCAAGACACTGGGGAAAGGACATCAGGGTATTGGTGCCACGCACCTTTTGTACTTTGGGGACACTCACTTGGTGAATTGGGGCTGGGTGTGCTATATACTGTGTGGTTCAGGCTGCTGGAAAATATATATATATATATATATACACAAAGAGAAGACTGCGCCTGGTATAACTGGATATAATGGCTAGTGTGGTGTGTAGTTTAGATGTTAATTATATGTGAAACACCTCTAGTGTGTTAAAGAATAACCACAATATGATGCTAAGTACTGAGAAATCCAAAGTGCACGGAATCAATATATACTATAAAGTATTACAATGAATATACCAAAAATGAAAAATAAAATATAAGAATGATGTGAAAAATAATATAAAAACACAATGAATGATTAAAAATCAAATAAATGAAATATGTCCATGTGAAACAATCCGATACCAAACCAATGATGTGATCTGGGAAAGTCTGGCAATGATTTGTCACGATCCTGGCAGCCTTCTTCTTGGGCACAACAACCTCCCTTACAGACCTAACAGAAAAAGAAGAAGAAAAAGCGCCCGATCTTCGTGTATCAACGTAAATAAAACGTAATAAAACATGGACATCACGATTCAAAACTCACAAGATTCCAAATATTAAAAGCATTGTATGAGTGATACTCACCTCCGACCCTTCGCGTGTTGCTGCCGCCGCCGCGCCTCTGCTCCACTGGAGGTCACGCCTCTCTGGATGGTGTTACAGCTTAGAGGTTCCTCCGGCAACTCCCGTCTCTTAGGTGTAAGTTCCCTTCGTGGTAAAGAGTCCCAATACACCGGAACAGGGTCTGGCTTCACTTCTCACAACTGACACTGGTTCTAGGCACTTGTGTTACCCGGCAGTACCTGGGTACTGGAGTGCCCGGGCAGGTACCACACCTAAGTGCACCAACAGGCCATTAAATATTTTCTAACAATGTCGCAATTAAGTTAGAATCTGATCATTTTGCTTATGCAACTGTAGCCTGGTCCCCTTTGGCTCCCCGGTTCCCCGTTCCTCTTCCCCTTACCTTCACCAGTGAGAAGGCAGTTGCCGGGGCGAGCGCGTCTCCCGGTGGCGTCAGAGGCAGGGCGCCGCCATCTTTGTTATGTCCGCAGACGCAGCAGCCCTTTTAGTGTGGGAGAACTGGCACAAGTGGCGCTCCGTAGTGCAGGGACCCCTAGAAGTCGCGCATGCGCAGTTAGGGCGATGCGGCGGCCATTACAGAATTGCGCATGCTCAGTGGTGAGTAGCGGCGGCCATTACAGTTCGCGCACACGGCCTCAATGTTAAAAAGTGCCATAAAAGATTACAACACCCAGCAGCCTCTGGGGGCTACCCTATGATCCCTGTCACATGCAGCCAGACAGCCAGTAGAGTTTGCAGCTTCTCCTGCTGGAGAAAGATACAATGTTGTGCACAGACCATGCGAGTCAGTAGGAGTTGGGACACAGAGAGGGGAGGGAGGCAGAACGGGAGGAGGTAGGTGTGCAGGGTCAGTGACCCATGCACTAGGCCAGTGTACCCTCCCCAGGTCCCAGATAGCCCTGAGTCACCAGTGAGCTGCTGCAGCTAGGGACGGACCCCAGATAGGGAGGCTGCCACCTTAGCTGAGACAGTGTTGCTTTGCAGTGCAGCACAGCAGTTAGTTTTGGCAGTTTCAGGAGAGGCCCCTTCAGTGTGAGGAGCGTTTGTTTTCTATAGTACACAGTGTTAAGTGATATCACCGGTGCCTGTTGCACGCAGTGATCGCGGCCTGCGTCTGGGCTCAGACAGGCTCTACAGTAAGAGACACTCTGTGGGTGAGACGCTCCACGAGGGAGACACCGCACACGGAGGTGGGACACCGCACACGGAGGTGGGACACCGCACACGGAGGTGGGACACCGCACACGGAGGTGGGACACCGCACACGGAGGTGAGACACCGCACACGGAGGTGGGACACCTCACACGGAGGTGGGACACCTCACACGGAGGTGGGACACCTCACACGGAGGTGGGACACCGCACACGGAGGTGGGACACCGCACACGGAGGTGGGACACCTCACACGGAGGTGGGACACCTCACACGGAGGTGAGACACCACACACGGAGGTGGGACACCGCGGAGGCGGATTCCTGTTCCTGCGTCCGACCCTTTCTGAAGATATTTACACCCGGGCGCGGACGTGTGCCCGGGCAGGTATCTATAAGCGCACCAACCTCATCTCATCTAGTGGGCAGCGCTTTCTCACACTTGGGTGGGAGGGGACTTTGGGGACATTTGGGACTTTGGAAGTATAAGTGTACTACAATAAATAAACTGTTATGTAAAAAAAATAATGTGTCCCGGTTTCTCATTTTCAAAATCTGGTCACCCTACATAGGAAAGAGGTCCTGAGTGGACTACATCTCCCAGCAGCCTCTGGGGAATGCCCTATGATCCCTGTCACCTGCAGCCAGCAAGCTACTGAGACTTGCAGATTCTCTGCAGCAGGGGATTTGATTCAATGTTGTGAAGCACATGAGTCAGTCAGGCTGAGGATACAGAGGGGAAAAGAAGGGGGACAGAGAGCTGCGAGCTTCTGCCCTAGGCCAGAAATCCCCAGGCTAGAATTGAGGCCCTGACTCCCCACTAGTGAGGGTGGGTGGTCACAGGGACAGGCCCTAGGATAGGGACCTGTCACATTAGAGAAGGAGAAGGAGCTCTGCGTGTAGGGAGGCAAGTAGCCCCTACACTAGGCCCTGAACCCCAGGCCCAGTTAGGCCCTGAGTCATTGAAAGGTTGGAGCTGCTACAGGGACATGCCCTAGATAGGGAATGGATCCCCTCAGCAGTCAGGTGTGTTATAAGATAGTCAGGGACACAGCTGTGTGAACGTGGCCTGGCAAGTTTGGTCTGGGAACAGACCTCTTCGGGAAAGAGACAGTCTTCATGGTGGGAGCGTCTGGCGGGACATCACCCCACGTGGAGGCAAGTTTCATCGCAGGATCAGTGGATCATTTGTGAAGATTCATCATACTGAGTGTGGACACACTCGGCAGGTACAGTCACCAAGTGCAGCACCATTACCGGTACCACACAGGCACTGATCACGCCTAAGGTTGCATAACTCTTGGGACACAGGGAATAAGGTGTGGGGTACAAGGCCCTGCGAGGTGTTTGGCTAGTTGTGTCTTCAGTGGGTGGAGTGATAAGATATTATCATAGAGTTATGTCAGTACATTAGAGCGTTAAGATATATGTTATGTTCAGTAAAGCCCTTTGTTATTTCACATCCAGTGTATGTGTTCATTTGTATGTGTCCTGCGAGGAACAACTCCCGCTCTGCTGGGAGCCAT
Organism: Ascaphus truei; assembly: GCA_036426205.1. NCBI lineage: Eukaryota > Metazoa > Chordata > Amphibia > Anura > Ascaphidae > Ascaphus > Ascaphus truei. Next base: position 13,943 of record WSYH01007071.1, on the reverse strand, counting down.
CGCAGGTGGAGGCGCTGCACCATATAGTAGTAGTAATTCACCCCAGGTTCCCCGTGGCGGAAGCTCAGCCCTCCTGGTTGCCAAACAGGTACAGCACCACACTGATAAGTAGTCAGATACACCTACCCACCTCAATCTCACTTAGGGTGGGGGTAAGAGGGCGACATTTGGAGGCGCTGCTGAGATCCAGACCTGGGGTGCCCATACTCAGTAAATTATGTCGTTCTCATTATCATTGCCATCCTGCCAAGAAGTGTACGAATGGGCATTAAAGGGGCAAGTCCCGCCTTCACAAAACCTTGCTGTAGGACGAGTTCCTGCTGAAACTCCCTCCTGTGATATTTGCTTAATATTGGGTCAGTACCCAGGCTTATGGGGTGCAAAAGTCTTAGGCCGCTGCGTAGATGCAGACGGAGTATGGTGCTCAGTGTTGGTGAAGGCCGAACAAGATTTAATAAGAGAAGGAGGCCCATCCAAAATATTGCTCCATGGAACCCTCACTAAAGTATGGTGTCCTGTTATCTACCCTGAAATGCCAGGAAAACCAGAAGGCTACCCCCCTATCTATGCAGAGAGTCATAGTGTAATTGATGAGACTGTGATTAAAATGGAGACTCCCTCAAGCAGTCAGTCACACCTAAGATGGCGGTTCCCGCCAAGTCGGGCGAGCACCAGGACTGTACAAGAAATTGTTGCAGAATTCTGTCTGGGTCTGGTGCGAAAACCAGAGCCCCGCCCCTGCGCTGTGAGTGGCTCAGCGCAGAGTCAGAATCACTCCTTGAAATAAGGTGCTCCTCCTCTGGAGTCCACCAGGGGGAGCCAGCACAGTGAGTCTCAATCAGTAACTGCTGTCTCCACTAAGGACAGTACAGGATGCAGCGAATCACATCCGCAGTTGTATGGTGTTTGGCCAGCAGAGGGACTGTATGTAACATTTCTTTTGTGCCCATGCTTACAGAAAGACCTTAAACTCTCCGGTGGTATGAACTTTGATCCCTATCAGCGACCACGAGGGGTTCAGGTAGTGAAAGTGGAAGGAAAAAGGTACGTCAGGTGCCTATGCCCCAAGTGTGATTTTCCAGATGGCGAATTGAGCTGGGAACCCAAGTGTGCCTGCTGCGAGGCACAGTTCCTAAAACCAGTGCTGCTGTGTGCTACGGAACCCGCAGAGGAAGATGCGGCTAACCAACCTATCTCAACTACGGAGGGCTCGTGCGCCCTAACCGCGGTTCCAGATTCGGTTCCAATGCCGGAACCACAGATGACAAGTGAGGCTGAGGACAAAGAGCCGTTTGCCTCACCTGCTGTGGGCCCGTGTGCCCTACCACTGCCAGTCCGGCCTACTACGATGGTACCATCGGTCCTAGGCTTGGGATCAGTACCTAACGACGACAAGGGTGAGTTGACTGCCCCAGGGGTGTCGGGTGTGAGCTTCCAGGTGACCGCGGAGCACGGTAGCTCGTTAAGTCTGGCCACCAGGGCAATTGACTCCACTCGCATCGGTTCCTGGTGGAGGTGTCCTCCTTAGAAGATTGCTGTCCAGTGGTGCGAGTGGACCAGAACCCACCGCCTATCGTCCAGGCGAAGAGAAAAGTCAGCCCCATTGTGATGTCCACTGCCGCCATAAGTATTACTGTGATTGAACTGAGTGTGAGCCCATGCGCTCCAACCCAATTGGTCCCAGGACTGGGATCCAACGCTCCTGAGTGTCCAGAAAGTGAGTGGACTTCCCCAGAAGTGTCGGGGACAGGTCCCAAGACAGCCGAGGTGGGAACAGACTGCGTCCCCGAGGACCTGTTGGCCACCGTGAATCACCACAGTGGTGAGGCACCAACCCTTTACCCTCTGCAGGATGTGGTAAAGACATTGAGTACCGAGACTTTGCTAATCGCTCGCTTCCCAGTGGAAGCCTCCCAAGTGCTTAGGGACAAGGACTGTGTTGTGAGTGATCCCGTGAAAATTGCCTCGTTTAAGCACAAAAAGGAGCGTTCCATTCACCATGTGGTGGACCGTGGAAAAGGTCAAGATCGCCTGGCCTACCGCATCCATGCCGCGGATGGCCGGGTAAAGGTCTGGCCAAGAGACACTGTGCTATTCCTTCCACCAGGGGGAGGAAGTAGTACGGAACCAGTGACTGTTACCCCAGCGCATGATTTCCAAGAGATTACCCAGGCGGAGGCTCACAAAAGTCAAAGTGAGGTACCCCCACATTATCAGTTAGGGGCACCCCACAATTGGTCTCAGCAAGCAGCTAACACTCAGCTGGCCTTGGGTATTACTGTGGTTGTTATGTGGTGTACCAATTCATACAAAGCATATGTGATAAGTTGTATATATCATGCCCTGCATTTTTATTATATAACTTTGTGCTGGGTGACGCTGTCCTCCAAGCGGGGACGTTGGTATTTTCACCAGGGGGAGAGTGTAAGGGGCTCACTCCCGGTTTCCCTGATGTCCCTTTGCCCCGTCTTACCCCTGTGGCAGTGAGGGATGGGGACGGCGACTTCTCCCGGTGGGCGCCGCCATCTTGGTTGTGGCGCGAGGTTCGCGCAATGCGCAGAGGTTGTCAAGGGTAGCGGTGGCCATTACAAGTGTGCAGGAGCTCTGGGAAGTTGCGCAGGCGCAGTTAAGCATAGCGGGCCATTACAGCTTCACTCAGGCGCAGGAGAGATCGCGCACACGGTTCCCATAGGAAAGAGGAACTGAGTGGACTACATCTCCCAGAAGCCTCTGGGGAATGCCCTATGATCCCTGGCACCTGCAGCCAGCCAGCCACTGAGACTTGAGATTCTCTGCAGCAGGGGATTTGAAACAATGTTGTGAAGCACATGAGTCAGTCAGGCTGAGGATACAGAGGGGGAAAGAAGGGGGGCAGAGAGCTGCGAGCTTCTGCCCTAGGCCATAAATCCCCAGGCTAGAGCGGAGGCTCTGACTCCCCACTAGTGAGGGTGGGTGGTCACAGGGACAGGCCCTAGGATAGGGACCTGTCACATTAGAGAAGGAGAAGGAGCTCTGCGTGTGGGGAGGCAAGTAGCCCCTACACTAGGCCCTATACCCCAGGCCCAGTTAGGCCCTGAGTCATTAAAAGGTTGGAGCTGCTACAGGGACATGCCCTAGATAGGGAATGGATCCCCTCAGCAGTCAGGTGTGTTATAAGATAGTCAGGGACACAGCTGTGTGAACGTGGCCTGGTAAGTTTGGTCTGGGAACAGACCTCTTCGGGAAAGAGACAGTCTTCATGGTGGGAGCGTCTGGCGAGACATCACCCCACGCGGAGGCAGGTTTCATCGCAGGATCAGCGGATCATTTGTGAAGATTCATCATACTGAGTGTGGACACACTCGGCAGGTACAGTCACCAAGTGCACCACCCTTACCGGTACCACACAGGCACTGATCACGCCTAAGGTTGCATAACTCTTGGGACACTTTGGACTCAGGGAATAAGTTGAGGGGTACAAGGCCCTGCGAGGTGTGTGGCTAGTTGTGTCTTCAGTGGGTGGAGTGATAAGATACTATCATAGAGTTATAAGTGAGTACATTAGAGCGTTAAGATATATGTTATGTTCAGTAAAGCCCTTTGCTATTTCACATCCAGTGTATGTGTTCATTCGTATGTGTCCTGCGAGGAATAACTCCCGCTCTGCTGGGAGCCATCGCAGGTGGAGGCGCTGCACCATATAGTAGTAGTAAGAGTAATTCACCCCAGGTTCCCCGTGGCGGAAGCTCAGCCCTCCTGGTTGCCAAACAGGTACAGCACCACACTGATAAGAAGTCAGATACACCTACCCACCCCAATATCACTTAGGGTGGGGGGGGAAAGAGGCTACAGCGTTAAAAAGAGCAATAACTACATTCTGGAACACACAGATCTATCTATCTAAGCAGCGACAGGGCACTCGCTGATGAATGAACAAAATAAAATGATATTGGGTGATACTGTCCAAAGGGTATAAGGGCAAAAAAGAGGGACAGGCACTCCAAAATGCAAACAGGTGTAGTTTAATACTCAAGTATTAAACTACACCTCTGTTTGCATTTATATATATACACATACATATACATTGTTTGCTCATTTGCATGTCATTTCCCAGAATCCCTTGCTGCAGTGGAAGCACTGTATGCTAGGTGATAATGGTGAAAGGCAGGGTTGCAGACCTGTCTGAGACATGTGAATGGGCTCACAAGTGATATTCTTCATTGGCTATATGCCAACAGTGGAGGTTTTTTTGTCGCCTTTTTTACTCACCATAACTTAAAATGTGTATATATATCTAATTAAAGAAAAGGTCTAATTATCAGCACCAGATAAAATATATGCAAAAACAGTGCTGCCAACAGGAGAGGACAGCCGGTGCTGGCGTCCCAGGCCCTGTGAGTCGGGGCCCGGCCGTGCCCGTATTATAAAAAAAGAAAAAAATTGCGGCGACTCCCCCATGCGCATGCGCAGAGCCGATGTCCCGGCGCGCATGCACAGGGAAAGCAGGGTGTCTGGCCTGTGCCTGTGGGCCCGCTCCCCCCCCCTCGCTCCCAACGTGGGACAGAGGGGAAGTGCCATGGCGGGCCCGCGTGTGCCAACCCAGCTTCCCCCGTGCGCTCCAACCCAGCTTCCCCCACGTGCCCGCCTCCAGCCATGGAATCTGCAGTCTTGGCCCCCCAGCCACCCACCTCCTGCGTCCCCCCCCAAGCTGCCCACCTCCCGCACCCCCCGAGCATACCTCCCGCCCAGGGCAGGAGCCATGAAATATCAGGGGCAGGGGGGGGGGGAAGCATCTGGCAGGGCAGGAAGCAGCACCCAGCTGGTCATGGTCAGTCACCCACCCAGGCAGTCACCCACCCAACTCACCCACCCAGTCACCTATACCCTGTCACCCACCTACCCACCAAATCATCCACCCACCCAGTCACTCAGTGAGTCACTCAGTCACCCACTCAGTCACTCACCCAGTCACCCACCCAGTCACTCAGTCAAGTCACCCACCCAATCACTCACCCACCCAGTCACCCACCCACTCAGTCAGGAGGATTTCCCATTGCAAGGCATTGAGAGCATTATGAGAACAATGAAAACACGGACAATTTACACAGAGTATTTTCTGGTATTGGACTGGTCCTTTAGAATATAACCTGGGGCACCCCTGGCTTTGCTACGGCTAAATGACAGGAGGAAGGTAGCTTTGACAGATGCCAAGCAAAGTGCAGCCTCGTTAAGTGCCCAGGTCTTCTGCAAACCCCAGGAGCGCAGCCGCTCTCGTTGCGTGACTCCAATCCCCAGATGATCTAGCTGAGCAGAATCTTCTGAGGGTCTCCCTAGAGTGTCTCGTTAGTGCTTTGATGATGAACACCTCCTGAATGCACTGAGCATGTTTACTTTATCTCAGCATTTCCTAGTCTTGAAAAATGATGTACTGTATATTCAGTATTCTCTTTTGATAATAAAACATGTCTTTTCTTTTTTTTAAATAAAGAGCAGTCGCAAGTATGATACCGCGTCTTCAAGAGTGTGGGTCAAAATACATATTATTTAAACAAATTATCATTATAACTTATTTCCCATATATATATATATATACATATATATATATATACACTATCTGGGTAAATCATCTTACAAGTGACCCCTGGCTTCAGAATATATATATATTATAATAATTATATAATATATATATATATATATATATATATATATTTTGAAAGCCAGGGTCACTTGTAAGATGATTTAGCCCAGATAGTGTCAACCGGCCCTCTTTTCCAAGCACAACAAGTTCTGTTTCTTTTCTTTACTTTATTGGGGAAGTAGTCATAAAATACAGTACAGTCACTTGTGAAGAGATGTTGATGTATGAATAGTGTCTCTCTGTGGGTAGGTTTCCAATTGAGCGGAGTGCTGTGTGACTCGTGAACATGAAAGAAAAAATAATATATAATGGTGCAGATAGTACAACAATTGTGATCTAAAAATATATAACGTCTCTGCAATGGTTGTACTCACAAATGACAATGTCAAAAATAAACGTATCAGAGACCCTTCTCTCTCTGATAGGAGCCCTTTAATGGATGCCCCCTCAGAGTGGTATCTTGATAGAATATCAGGAAGCTTGTAGTATAGATGGTCAAATTCTCTCCCAAGGAAGTATATAAGAAAAGAGAGAACGCACAATGGTACAGTACGGTCTAAAATTGTATTAGCAGCAATAAACAAATATATGCATGATGCACTCAAATTTTAAATATGGTATGCGTTCGAGGGAGAGGACAGCTGTAGTTGGAGAGTGCCGGTATCTCCAGGAGTGGCGGAGCACTTCCGCATGCGTCACGTGTACCCGCGTCACGTCCTGTGACGTCTCAGGGCTCAGGTCTCAGGTCAGGGCGGAAGAAGCTGCCTAGTGTGTCCGTCTCCGTTGGTTTGCCAGCACCTGTCTCCAGTGTTCTCCCCAGCTCAGTCACCTCCCACAGCTGATCGATTCTACGCGTTTCGCTGTGGCTTCTTCAGGAATCGGAATCTCTCTGTGGGTGCCTTGGTAGTTAAGAGCAGGTGAAAAGATAATCCTACCATACAGGAGTTAACAGCAGTGCTCACTCATCCAGAGGTAATGGTGGAAATGGAAGTGAGGGGCAAGGGTCAGACTAAAGGTTCAGTGAGACTGCACTAACTGTCAGCAAAAGACAGGGGGGAAAATGGGAAAGCCCAAAACTAGGAGGACTGGAGAAGTTGCCAGAGCAACCAGGGGTATGACAGACTGGAAGGAAAAAGAGATACATAATGTATCCATTCCATCTGCACTGAGACAGAACTGCAAGGAAAGTGACATCCTAGTGCAGCTAGCAGGGGGTACTGCCAAGGAAAGGGGGACTGAAACAGAAAAGGCAGACAGGGGTATTTCTGTTCCATGACACTCTCCGTCTGGTATCTGGAGATACCACTATTTAAGGTGTATGTGGAACATATGTGCAATATAACATGGCAAAAATAACATCACATTCTCAAACAATGCAAGAGTCCATGTCCACATAGCGATGGGACACCAGCCGGTATCACTGGTATCAAGGTCCCTTGGCCAAGGTTCTTTGGCAAAGGATGCAGGGTGGATGCACAGCTCCAGGTTTGCTGGTTGCACCACAATGTCTTTGTGTAAAAGTCTCTGACACTGTTTCATTTTAGCCTTGTGAGAGAACAGTCTTTTTGTCTCTGTAGTTTTACCCACAGTTTTACCCTTGTAGGTATGCCAGTCGTGGTAGCCTGTCGCTCTATCACCTGGAAGGCACCCCAAGAGATTCCGATTCCTGAAGAAGCCACAGCGAACGCGTAAATCGATCAGCTGTGGGAGGTGACTGAGCTGGGAGAACACTGGAGACAGGTGCTGGCAAACCAACGTAGACGGACACACTAGGCAGCTTCTTCTCCGCCCTGACCTGAGACCTGAGCCCTGAGACGTCACAGGACGTGACGCGGGTACACGTGACGCATGCGGAAGTGCTCCGCCACTCCTGGAGATACCGGCACTCTCCAACTACACTGTCCTCCCCTCGAACGCATACCATATTTAAATTTTGAGTGCATCATGCATTATATTTGTTTATTGCTGCTATACATTTTAGACCGTACTGTACCATTGTGCGTTCTCCTCTTTTCTTATATACTTCCTTGGGAGAGAATTTGACCATCTATACTACAAGCTTCCTGATATTCTATCAGATACCACTCTGAGGGGGCATCCATTAAAGGGCTCCTATCGAGAGAGAAGGGTCTCTGATACGTTTATTTTTGACATTGTCATTTGTGAGTACAACCATTGCAGAGACGTTATATTATTTTTAGATCACAATTGTTGTACTATCTGCACACTTATATATTATTTTTTCTTCATGTTCACGAGTCACACACACACTCCGCTCAATGGAAACCTACCCCCAGAGAGACCTATTCATACATCAACATCTCTCACAAGTGACTGTATTTTATGCTACTTTCCCCAATAAAGTAAAAAAAACAGAACTTGTTTGTCTTGGAAAGAGGGCCGAGTTGACACTATCTGGGCTAAATCATCTTACAATGACCCCTGGCTTTCAGAATATATATATATATATATAATATAATATAATATATATATATATATATATATATATATATATATATTCTGAAGCCAGGGGTCACTTGTAAGATGATTTAGCCCAGATATGTATATATATATATATGTATATATATATATATGGAGAATAAGTTATAATGATAATTTGTTTAAATAAATGTATTTTACCCACACTCTTGAAGACGCGGTATCATACTTGCGACTGCTCTTTATTTAAAAAAAGAAAGACTGTTTTATTATCAAAAGAGAATACTGAATATACAGTACATCATTTTTCAAGACTAGGAAATGCTGAATAAAGTAAACATGCTCAGTGCATTCAGGAGGTGTTCATCATCAAAGCACTAACGAGACACTCTAGGAGACCCTCAGAAGATCTGCTCACTAGATCATCTGGGGATTGGAGTCACGCAACGAGAGCGGCTGCGCTCCTGGGGTTTGCAGAGACCTGGGCACTTAACAGCTGCACTTTGCTTGGCATCTGTCAAAGCTACCTTCCTCCTGTCATTTAGCCGTAGCAAAGCAGGGGTGCCCCAGGTTAATTCTAAAGGACCAGTCCAATACCAGAAAATACTCTGTGTAATTGTCCGTGTTTCCATTGTTCTCATAATGCTCTCAATGCCTTGCAATGGGAAATCCTCCTGACTGAGTGGGGGTGGACTGGGTGGGTGAGTGATTGGTGGGTGACTTGACTGAGTGACTGGGTGGGTGACTGTGAGTGACTGAGTGGGTGACTGAGTGACTCACTGAGTGACTGGGTGGGTGGATGATTTGGTGGGTAGGTGGGTGACAGGGTATAGGTGACTGGGTGGGTGAGTTGGGTGGGTGACTGCCTGGGTGGGTGACTGACCATGACCAGCTGGGTGCTGCTTCCTGCCTGCCAGATGCTTCCCCCCCCCCCCTCCCCTGATATTTCATGGCTCCTGCCCTGGGCGGATATGCTCGGGGGTGCGGGAGGTGGGCAGCTTGGGGGGACCAGGAGTGGGTGGCTGGGGGCCAAGACCTGCAGATTCCATGGCTGGAGGCGGGCACGTGGGGAGCTGGTTAGAGCGCACGGGGGAAGCTGGGTTGGCACACGCGGGCCCGCCATTGGCAACTTCCCTCTGTCCCAACGTTGGGAGGAGGGGGGGGAGCGGGCCCACAGGCACAGGCCAGACACCCTGCTTTCCCTGTGCATGCGCGCCGGGACATCGGCTCTGCGCATGCGCATGGGGGAGTCGCCGCATTTTTTTTCTTTTTTTATAATACGGGCACGGCCGGGCCCCGACTCACAGGGCCTGGGACGCCAGCACCGGCTGTCCTCTCCTGTTGGCAGCACTGTTTTTGCATATATTTTATCTGGTGCTGATAATAGACCTTTTCTTTAATTAGATATATATACACTTTTAAGTTATGGGTGAGTAAAAAGGCGACAAAAAACCTCCACTGTTGGCATATAGCCAATGAAGATATCACTTGTGAGCCCATTCACATGTCTCAGACAGGTCTGCAACCCTGCCTTTCACCATTATCACCTAGCATACAGTGCTTCCCTGCAGCAAGGGATTCTGGGAAATGACATGCAAGGAGCAAACATGTATATGTATGTGTTATATAAAATGCAAACAAGGTGTAGTTTAATACTTGAGTATTAACCTACACCTGTTTGGCATTTTGGAGTGCCTGTCCCTCTTTTTTTGCCCTTATACCCTTTGGACAGTATCACCCAATATCATTTTATTTTGTTCATTCATCAGCGAGTGCCCCTGTCGCTGCTTAGATAGATAGATCTGTGTGTTCCAGAATGTAGTTTTGCTCTTTTTTAACCTGTAGCCCTTTTCCCCCCCACCCTAAGTTGATTTGGGGTGGGTAGGTTGTATCTTACTTCTTATCAGTGTGGTGCTGTACCTGTTTGGCAAACCAGAGGGCTGAGCTTCCGCCACGGGAACCTGGGGGTAATTACTCTTACTACTACTATATGGTGCAGCCCTCCACCTGCGATGGCTCCCAGCAGAGCGGAGTTATTCCTCGCAGACACATACGAATGAACACATACACTGGATGTGAAATAGCAAAGGGCTTTACTGAACATAACATATATCTTAAACGCTCTAATTACTCACTTATAACTCTATGATGTACTTATCACTCCACCCACTGAAGAACACAACTAGCCACACACCTCGCAGGGCCTTGTACCCCTCACTTATTCCCTGAGTCCAAAGTGTCCCAAGAGTTTGCAACCTAGCGTGACAGTGCCTGTGTGGTACCGTAAGGGTGGTGCACTTGTGACTGTACCTGCCGAGTGTGTCCACACTCAGTATGATGAATCTTCACAATGATCCGCTGATCCTGCGATGAAACCTGCCTCCGCTTGGGGTGATGTCTCGCCAGACGCTCCCAACCATGAAGACTGTCTCTTTCCCGAAGAGGTCTGTTCCCAGACCAAACTTACCAGGCCACGTTCACACAGCTGTGTCCCATGACTATCTTATAACACCCCTGACTGCTGAGGGATCCATTCCCTATCTAGGCATTCCCTGTAGCAGCTCCAACCTTTTAATGACTCAGGCCTAACTGGGCCTGGGGTATAGGCCTAGTGTAGGGGCTACTTGCCTCCCCACCGCAAGCTCCTTCTCCTTCTCTAACTGTACAGGTCCCCTATCCTAGGGCCTGTCCCTGTGACCACCCCACCCTCACTAGTGGGGAGTCAGACCTTCCGCTCATAGCCTGGGGATTTATGGCCTAGGGCAGAAGCTCGCAGCTCCTGCCCCCCTTCTTCCCCCTCTGTATCCTCAGCCTGACTGACTCATGTGCTTCACAACATTGTTTCAATCCCCTGCTGCAGAAATCTCAAGTCTCATGGCTGGCTGGTCTGCAGTGCCAGGGATCATAGGGCATTCCCCAGAGGCTTCTGGGAGATGTAGTCCACTCATGTTCCTCTTTCCTATGGGACCGTGTGCGCGATCTCTCCTGCGCCTGAGTTGAAGCTGTAATTGGCCCGCTATGCTACTGCGCCTGCCAACTTCCCTAGACTCCTGCACACTTGTAATGGCCCCCGCTACCCTTGACAACCTCTGCGCCATTGCGCGAACCTCGCGCCACAACCAATGGCGGCGCCCACCCGGGAGAAGTCGCCGTCCCCATCCCTCACTGCCACAGGGGTAGACGGGGGGCAAAGGACATCAGGGAAACCGGGATGAGCCCCTTACACTCTCCCCCTGGTGAAAATACCAACGTCCCCGGCTTGGAGGATACAGCGTCACCCAGCACAAAGTATATAATAAAAATGCAGGGCATGATATATACAACTTATCACATATGCTTTTGTATGAATTGGTACACCACATAACAACCACAGTAATACCCAAGCCAGCTGAGTGTTGCTGCTTGCTGAGACCAATTGTGGGGTGCCCTACTGATAATGTGGGGGTACCTCACTGTTGACTTTTGTGAGCCTCCGCCTGGGTAATCTCTTTGGAATCATGCGCTGGGGTAACAGTCACTGGTTCCGTACTACTTCCTCCCCCCTGGTGGAAGGAATAGCACAGTTCTCTTGGCCAGCCCTTTACCCGGCCATCCGCGGCATGGATGCGGTAGGCCATGCGATCTTGACCTTTTCCCACGGTCCACCACATGGTGATGGAACGCTCCTTTTTGTGCTTAAACGAGGCAATTTTCACGGGATCACTCAAACACATCCTTGTCCCTAAGCACTTGGGAGGCTTCCCTGGGAAGCGAGCTATTAGCAAAGTCTCGGTACTCCAATTGTTTACCACATCCTCAGGGAAGGGTTGGTGCCTCCCACTGTTGGATTCACCGGTGGCCAACAGTCCTCGGGGACGCAGTCTGTTCCCACCTCGCTGTCTTGGCCTGTCCCCGACACTTCTGGGGAAGTCCACTCACTTCTGGACACTCAGGAGCGTTGGATCCCAGTCCTGGGACCAATTGGGTTGAGCGCATTGGCTCACACTCAGTTCAATCACAGTAATACTTATGGCGGCAGTGACATCACAATGGGGCTGACTTTCTCTTCGCCTGGACGATAGGCGTGGGTTCTGGTCCACTCGCACCACTGGACAGCAATCTTCTAAGAGGACACCTCCACCAGGAACCGATCGAGTGGAGTCAATTGCCCTGGTGGCCAGACTTAACGAGCTACCGTGCTCCGCGGTCACCTGGTAAGCTCACACCCACACCCCTGTGGGCAGTCACTCACCCTTGTCGTCGTTAGGTACTGATCCCAAGCCTAGGACCGATGGTACCATCGTAGTAGGCCTGACTGGCATGGTAGGGCACACGGGCCCACAAGCAGTGAGGCAAACGGCTCTTTGTCCTCAGCCTCACTGTCTCTGTGGTTCCGGCATTGAACCGAATCTGAACCGCGGTTAGGGCGCACGAGCCCTCCGTAGTTGAGATAGGTTGTTAGCCGCATCTTCCTCTGCGGTTCCGTAGCACACAGCACACTGTTTTAGAACTGTGCCTCGCGACAGGCACACTGGTCCCAGCTCAATTCGCCATCTGGAAAATCACACTTGGGCATAGGCACCTGACTCCTTTTTTCCTTCCACTTTCACTACCTGAACCCCTCGTGGTCGCTGATAGGGATCAAAGTTCATACCCCGAGAAGTTTAAGAGGTCTTTCTGTAAGCATGGGCACAAAAGAAATGTTACATACAGTCCCCCTGCTGGCCAAAACACCATACAACTGCGGATGTGATTCGCTGCATCCTTACTGTCCTTAGTGGAGACAGCAGTTTACTGATTGAGACTCACGTGGCTGGCTCCCCCTGGTGGACTCCAGAGGAGGAGCACCTTATTTCAAGGAGTTGATTCTGACTCTGCGCTGAGCCACTCACAGCGCAGGGGCGGGGCTCTGGTTTTTCGCACCAGACCCAGACAGAATTCTGCAACAATTTCTTGTACATCCTGGTGCTCGCCACACTTGGCGGAACCGCATCTTAGTGTGTGACTGACTGCTTAGGGAGTCTCCAGTTTAATCACGTCTCCATCAATTACATATGACTCTCTGCATAGATAGGGGGGTACCCTTCTGGTTTTTCCTGGCATTTCAGGGTAGATAACAGACACCATACTTTAGTGAGGGTTCCATGGAGCAATATTTTGGGATGGGCCTCCTTCTCTTATTAAATCTTTGTTCGGCCTTCACCAACACTGAGCACCATACTCCGTCTGCATCTACGCACGGCCTAAGACTTTTGCAACCCCCATAAGCCTGGGTACTGACCCAATATTAAGCAAAATATCACAGAGGGAGTTTCAGCAGGAACTCGTCCTACAGCAAGGTTTTGTGAGCGGGACTTGCCCTTTAATCCCATTCGTACACTTCTTGGCAGGATGGCATGATATGTAAAACGACATAATTACTGATATGGGCACCCCAGGTCTGATCTCAGCAGCGCCTCCAAATGTCGCCCTCTTACCACCCACCCTAAGTGAGATTGAGGTGGGTAGGTGTATCTGACACTTATCAGTGTGTGCTGTACCTGTTTTGGCAACCAGAGGGCTGAGCTTCCGCCACGGGAACCTGGGGTGAATTACTACTACTATATGGTGCAGCGCCTCCACCTGCGATGGCTTCCCACATAGCTGGGAGTTTGTTCCTCGCAGGACACATACAAATGAACCATACACCTGGATGTGAAATAACAAAGGGCTTTTACTGAACATACATATATCTAACGCTCTAAGTACTGACATAACTGCTATGATAATATCTTATCACTCCACCCACTGAAAACACAACTAGCCAACACCCTCGCAGGGCCTTGTACCCCCACCTTATTCCCTGTGTCCCAGAGTTATGCAACCTTAGGCGTATCAGTGCCTGGGTGGTACGTAATGGTGCTGCACT
>WSYH01007070.1:0-34754 GCA_036426205.1 Ascaphus truei | reverse complement strand
TCTGTTTTCCCCCCCAAAAAAGTTGCGGAGTTGAAAATGTTAGGCTTTATCGCACAGTATCACTGTATGTATACCTGAATGCCTAATAAAATTGTTTGGAAAAAAAAAAAAAACGGGACTGTCCCGGCTAAACTGGGACATGTGGTCACCCTACAGTTGTGTGAACTTGCCTTCCTCAGAGGGGAAGGACACTACTAACTTTAGGGCGTTCCTGCCCTTACGTACAGCCAGGAGACGGGCACCCCGTTGTCCCAGCTACAACAGGATGTATCACCCCCCGCCATCACTCAAGTGCAGTACCAGGGTTTACTGCCAGCCCAAGGGTAGAATAGTAGTGACGGTGACCTGGCTTTACTCTTTCTCTGGTGGATTCCCAACAACCCCGCATGGGTCTTAAATTTTCGGGTACCATTGTCAAATGAAACCTGAACAAATAAGATAAAATTTCACGTGAATATCACAGTAGTATGCATGATATATATTGTCTCTGTGAAAACAGCACATATCAAGGTATTTGAATATACACATACACAACGGCTGTCATACTAACATAGGTTCCTCCAACATGGAGAACCTGTTTCAATAGTAGTGATCTGGATCAGCTTTCTCACTAGTGCTCCTGATGCGTCAGTAACTGTAATAGACTACACTCGTTTTGGGTTTCTTTCTGAAAGGTACTCCACCCTATCCATGTACACTGATTGGCCTACCTTCCACACCCGCATTAAATACGTTATTCTTTCATGCATATTATGAAAAGTGTTCCTACTGTGCTCGTGCACGTAAGGCCGCGCTTATAGTTACGGCGTCGCGATCGATGATGTCGCTGTCGCCACTATCGAAAGTTATATTTCAGTTTTAAGGGATGTCACTAGCGACAAGGCCAGTGACATCACAAAGGGGGCGGGCAGCGCTCTCTGGTTTAGAGACAGCTTCAATTAACCACTGTTCCCGCTTGGCATCAACTTCCCACATTAACGGCTTGGGGACATATGGATACTCGAACCCATGAGAGTTCCGGTACTTTTGCACTATATGCCGCTCAGCTCGGCTAATTTTAGTGAGTCGGCGACCCTCAGCCTGACCTGGCTGAACCCAATACAATGGTTCTTGAACCGGGGGCACATAACTATCAGAGCCATTACCTGTAGGCTGTATAATACCCGCCCTAATGTCTGCTTCTCTCCTCATTTATCGAGCAGCCTCGTCAGGACTAGACACTCCAATAGCCCACCAATCATCCACTATGGTCTCGGTTTTGAGTAAGAACCTTGTGCGGTCCATAAAGGGCACATATCCCTGAAACCTAGGGTGCCACCATGGTAAATACTCAGCTGGCCCTGTTACAGCATACCCTGTGTGTGAGGTAGTGTTTGTGGATGTTGATTCCTCAGACGTGACAGACATGGCATAATGACTAACACCACTATTTACACTGCACACATCATCTTCTACACATCTATCATCAATCAGCATCTCATTCCCATAAGACCAGTCCTTCCAGACTGAAGATGGGACAAGAGTCTTAGAGGCCCGCAGGCTCCTCTTTTTAGAGTAACGTTCTCTTGCGGCTCGATTAGCTTCACCAGGCGGTAACTCACCCTGAAACACTCGGGTAGCAGGGGTTCCATGGTTAGAAGTCCCAGCAAAAGAAGGCCGGCAAGACACCTGAAGATCAGCCAAAATGGTCGTAGGCAAAGGGGCCTTGAACGTACCAGAGTCGTGAACAGTTACATCCCCGGGACCAGACACTAGAGTTATGCTAACTATCGGCTGGGCAGCAATAGGTTTTGGCCAAGGTATCTGACCTTGCAAATAGTCTCAGTACTGAGGCAGAAAAGCAGGGGTAGGAACATCCGGACACACCGGAGCTCTATTGTCCTTATTGGCTATCTCGGTTGCTTTCTGTTGAGCCCTGAACTCACATGGAGTGTATAAAGGCAGTTCTCAGTACACAAGGGGAAGCGGTACTCACCGGAGCGGGAATCAGAACCATCTCATCCGTCCTAGCAGTCGCTATCAGCAGGACGTCATCTCTGGCAAGTTGCACAGGATCCTGGCGCTTGTCCAGATCCTTCAACGGAAGGGCTTCGACATCCTGTCATGGTGTAGAGGTAGAATCTGTATCTGGAACCGCTTCCGCCAAGTGGTCATCAGTGCCGGAAGGTACCTCCATCGGTACCGGAGAGTCTCTGGATAGGCCTCGGGACATATCCACGAAAGGTGGGCTCACCTGTGTCAGGTCGAGCTCACCACAAACGAGGCGGGACCGCGGTGCTGAGGTGGGAAAGGGTATAACGCCACCCACAGCCACGAGGGCACGTCTTGAGAGTAGAATGGTCTGGGTGTCCGAGTCGAGGCAGGAGAGGTACGGATGGTAGTGGGTGCTGTTAGCCAAGTCCGGGGTTAGAGAGAGAGACGTAATCGTTTTACCGTTTGCCGAGTTTGGGGTGCCAGAGGTGCGGAGAGTCGTATTGCCGTTTGCCAATTTCGGGATGCCAGGGGTACGTAGAGTCGAAGAGGAAGCCGGTTCGGTACACGAGGAAGACTGCAAAACAAGACAAGACAGGACTAGGGAGGCAGAGAGTAATGAGAACAACTGGTTCTATGCTCAGGCGACGAGTTAGTGAAACTGCAGGGTATATGTAGAAGAGAGGGTCCAATGGCAGGGTAGCAAGGTGGGGGTGTGTGGAAGAACCAGGCTGCGGCAGGGATAGGTCAGATGAGCACCCTGGGGTGGAGCTAGAAAGGACAGGGTAATGTGTCTGCATCTGATTGCACAGTGCCGTCCGGGTGTTTGTGCCTTTAAGAGGCTGGAGCGTGCATCCGTGTATAGGCGTGCCCCCGTGCGAGTGGCTGGGTGCGCGCCAAGAGCCAGCACTATTTGTTTGACGCCGGCGTGCGCGCATGCGCCTTAGTGCGGCGGTGATCGGGCGGTCCGGAGGGGAGCAGAGAGTGCGGCACGGGGGAACCTTGCGGTGATGCCGGTGAGTGGGGAGCACGCCGAGGGCGGCGTGACTCCCCGGGTTGTTACAACCTGCATCTCAGGTCTCACGGTCGCAGTCATCGGCAAGGAACTCCACTGTGGTTCATCTCCAGTCTCGGCTGGCATAATCAACAGAGGCCGAAACACCACTGAAGATCGGCGGCTACTGGTGCAGGAAGAGGGTAGGGACACATCCGCAGGGGAAAGGCACTGGATCATTTCCGCATCCACAGTGGCAATAAGCAAGGAATCTCCAGGCTCCTGCGCCTCTGGCAGTCACCTTACCCAACATCCTGCGCCTCTGGGAACAGCGGTGCCTCATCACCCCAGCCAGTCACCTTACCCAACATCTCGTGGGCTGGCTCCAGTACACCAACCGTCTCTGGTTCCTCTGCGGGGACCGGGTCTGGTTCCATCTCAGCCTGCTCGATCGTCATCGGGACACTCAGATCCCCTTGGGCCTCATCTCCGGCGCACAGGCCCTCTGAAGCCACCATAGTTGAGGTGGTTGAGTTAGCAGCTGTATCAACCGCCCAAGTATTGGGGTCAGTCACGTCTTTCTGGGCGAACTCCATAGGCCGCAACAGCGTGGGCTTCAGGAACGGTGCTCCGCAGCGAGCACACTGGGCTCCCCAGACCAGGTCGCCACCTGGCAAGTTGCACTTGGGACAAAGGCATCAAAGGTACCTCTTCCCTTCCACGGTGACCACCAAGAGTCCTCCAGGTAGTCAATAATGGTCGAAATCCATATCAGCCATTCGTTCTGAACACACAGGCACAAGAGCAAAGGGTAGCTCACTCTTTTCACTCGCCAGGCTCTGAAGAACTGAGGGTGCTGTCCGCTTCATCCGGTACCTCCCTTATTTTCCACAGTCTTTAGGCATTGGCTGATTCCGTTTCCCCTCCCTCTGGTGGAGATTAGAGGTGGGGCACTCAGTGACGTAGACGGGGCATGACTCTGACTCCTGGCCGAGCCAGTCACATCGCTTGGGTGGGGTTCTGGCTTTCGCGCCAGACCCTTGCAGAACTTTGCAACGTGGCGTACAGTTATTTTGCAAACCTCCCCCGCAGCTCCCATTCCCGGAGAGAACCGCCATTTTAGGCGTGATTCGTGTAGCATTCCCAGAGAAGGGAACCTCCATTTGGGGCACAATTCATTCACAGGCCACACAGTTACCGCAATTCCGGCAGGAATCCGTTCCTTGTGGTTCCTCAAAGCCCATAGATTAGCAGTTTATCAAGAGTAGGAAGTACCCCAGGCTAGCAAAGCTCCATCTCGATACGCTGAACACGATCTTAGTCCATTACAAGCACTCTGTGGTTCCATAGTCTGGCTACTGGCTAGTAGTACTCCTGGGTTCTTCCCTATGCAGTACTCTTACGCTGCCACACTTGCCAGTATCGCAGACCCATCCTTCAGTGGCTCCTGGGGCTTACAGCTACACGCCCTTCTAGGCATCTCGACTTCCTGCCTCAGGGCGACTTAGAACAGCAATAGCCTTGTGTCTCCAGACCATTTACCCGATAGGGCAGTCTAGGCCATAGTTCCATAGCGGGGAAAGTGGTCCCTGGTTATGGTATGCCGGGGTCCTCTGGACACTATGGGGGAGGACACAAAGCGCAAGAACTCCTCTCCAGGGTGGGGATTATCACAGGGAATCAGATAACGACGTTGGCAGCATATGTAGGAAGGAAAAAAGAAAATATAGTGCAACACAGTTTTTATTAACAAAAAGTACTAGAGCAGGGAGCTCCAATTCACTCACATGCTCCAGAATAAATTAAGGCAGTTTAACCACTCTGGGTTCAGTAGAGACGCAGCTCTGCTTGGCTCTATTCAGCTTTCCTCGTCTCTCACTTCCGCATTTCGGGTGCGTCTGACGTCATGGACCTGTTCCTCCAATCCTCCACTGCAAAGGGAGGGATCGTCTGGCTCCGTAGTTGGTGTCCGACACCCCTGAAGAAGTCCAGCAATTTGGATGAAACGCGTAGGGATATCTTATGTGCTTTGACCTGTGAAGCAGTGCAGACTCTCTGCAGACTTTCTGCTGTACCGTCAGCTGTTTTCTCTGCGTCTCCCCGCTGAAATATCTTGCGCTGACACTGACACCAACTACGGAGCCAGACGATCCCTCCCTTACCTCCTGTTCTAACAACTTGGCATCTCTGAGTCTTTCAAGTAAGGACTCTGGACAGACACAGAGGCACCAAGCTTGGTCGCCAGCTGGGTGTTCCGTAATCCGTAACTTAGAAAGCCCTCAGTTCATATACAGGTTATCAATATCTATACACACTAAACTATACCCATCTAATAAAAGATATGGTGTCCTGTTTCTGTGTGCTAAAAGTTATGGGTTCCTATTCTGGTGTCATGAATGGAGTGAGTGTATATATTCCTTACAATCACGAACCTCATTTTGGCACACATGAGAAAATAACTTTAAAAACTTTTAGACACTTTAAAAACCTGCTCAGCTTTATAACCTAGCTGGAGCAGCCCCTGAACCCCTACACTAGGTTCAGTATACCTGGGCATGTATCTGGGTATCTCTGCTATATTGGGGAACCACTGCTACACTAGGGATTCCGTGAATAGCTGCAGATATAGTTTAACCTCTTCACACCCAGCAGGGATTCTGGCGGTGAGTCGCAAGAACGCTTTCAGAGTCAGTTTGGCGGAGTAATATGCTTGGCTGTATCTGAGAATCTGACACAATCCCCGGATACAACTTTTGTGGTATCCCATAACTTTGTAACCCCGATGCAAAGCCACATTCTGTAAAGACTTTCTCCAACAAACCCACCCTGAAACTTACAGCCTAGAAATCTCCCGATCCCAGCATCCCAATAAAGGCAAAAATCACATAATTCTTTATTGTCGCAAAATTAGTATAGTTGCAGTAATACATTTTCGACACCTGGGTCCCAGAGATGACACTCTAAGACCCTGACACACGGGTCAGGGTTAACCAAGTGGGCTTGACCTTTATTATACAGCCTGGTTAACCCCTTCACAGTCACACTCTGTAGTAACAGGAACACGGCAGGATCTGCCCAATACAGTCTCTCTAGGTGCAGTTGTTGGTGTGCAGAGGTGAGATCCTTGTTGGGCTCTAGGTGCAATGTTGGGGTGCAGAGGTGATATCCTTGTTGGTCTCTAGTGCAGTTGTTGTGTGTGTCAGGATGGTAGATCCTGTTGCTCTAGGTGCATTGTTGGTGTGCAGAGGTGTAGATCCTTGTTGGGCTCTAGGTGCAGTTGTTGGTGTGGCAGAGGTGTATCCTGTTGCTCTAGGTGCATTGTTGTGTGCAGAGATGAATCCTTGTTGGGCTCTAGGTGCCAGTTGTGTGTCAGAGGTGAGATCCTTGTTTGGGCTCTAGGTCGCGTTGTTGGTGGTGCAGAGGTCGAGATCCTTGTTGGGCTCTAGTGCAGTTTGTTGGGTCATGCAGGATGGAGTAATCTCTTGTTGGGCTCTAGGTGCATGTTGTTGGTGTGGCGAGGTGAGATCCTTGTTGGGCTCCTAGGTGCAGTTTGTTGTTGTGTGCAGAGGTGAGATCCTTGTTGGGCTCTAGGTGCAGTTGTTGGTGTGCAGAGATGAGATCCTTGTTGGGCTCTAGGTGCAGTTGTTTGGTGTGCAGAGATGAGATCCTTGTTGGGCTCTAGGTGCAGTTGTTGGTGTGCAAGGGTGAGATCCTTGTTGGGCTCTAGGTGCAGTTGTTGGTGTGCAGAGGTGAGATCCTTGTTGGGCTCTAGGTGCAGTTGTTGGGCTTCATTGGGCAGTTGTTATAGATCATGGGGAAGTTATTCGGGTACAGAGGTAATTGTTGGGGTTCGTGTGGCAGTTGTTGGGGTTATGAGGTAATTGTCGGGGTTCGTGTGGCAGTTGTTGGGGTTATGAGGTAATTGTTGTGGTTTATGGGGAAGTTGGGGGCCAGAGTACACTTTTGGTGTGCATGATGTAGTTATTGATCATGGGGTAGTTCTTCAGGTAGAGGTAATTGTTAGGGCAGTTCATGGGGCTGTTGTTGTACAGAGGTCATTATTGGGGTTCAGGTGGTAGTTTTAGGTATGGTTATTGGGGGTGGGGGAGTGGGGTATTCATGAATGTTGGTAACTTGTATTTGGGGTTACAGGTGCAGTTTAGGTACAGAGGTTATTGTTGGGGTTTAGAGGGCAATTGTTGAGGTTTATGGGGTAATTGTGGTACAAAGGTAATTGTTGGGGTTCATGGGGCAGTTGTGGTACAGAGGTCATTGTTGAAATTCATGGGGCAGTTGGATTACCGAGGTAATTGTGGGGTACAGGCGCAATTGTTGAGGTTCAGAGGGCAGTTGTTGCACATGACTCTCCAAAAGCCTCCAGGGTCGGGCGTGTGCTAGGGGCGGAGCAGGAGAGGGCGGGCCGGGGCGAGCACCCAGGAAACACCGGGGACCGGGTGAGGCCTGACCGGGGGGAGGGTGTCTGGAGACCCCGGGGATCAGTGAGACCGGCCGGGGGGAGGGAGTCTGGAGACCCCGGGGATCAGTGAGACCTGACTGGGGGTGGGATCCCGGCGCAGGGTGAGGCCTGTGTCGTGGAGGTATGTGGAACCGCCTCGGAGCTTTCCTGCAGCAGGCCGTGGAGTCGGTGAGTGTCCTGGGCTGAGGGAGACAATCCAGGCCGAGGCTTCACAGGCCTAAAGAGGAGAAATGTGTGTATGAGACACGCAGCAAGCAGCAGTATTATCAGAGGTGGCCAAACTCCTCACCCCTGACCCTCTGATCATTAGCAGATCAGTCTCCCAGCTGCTTTAATTAACGGAAGATACCGAGCTCCAATAACCGGCACAATAGGTACAGCTGGGTATATAATAGGTACAGGGGGGTTATATGATAGGTACAGCTGGGTATATATAGGTACAGCTGGGTATATAATAGGTACAGGGGGTTATATGATAGGTGCAGGGGGTTATATGATAGGTACAGCTGGGTATATAATAGGTACAGCTGGGTATATAATAGGTACAACTGGATATATAGTTACAGCTGGGTTTAATATAGGTACAGGGTTATAGTAGTATGGTTATGATAGGTACGGTGGTATATGATAGGTACGGGTTATATATGATACAGCGTAATATAGGTAAGCTGGGTATATAATAGGTACAGCTGGTTATATACAGTGATAGTACCAACTGGGTATATAATATGGTACAGCTGGGTATATATAGGTACAGCTGGGTATATAAGGTAGGTAAATGACAGGCTTGGGTATATAATAGGTACGCTGGGGTATAATATAGGTACATGGGGTTATTGATAGGTTACAGCTGGGTAATAGTCTATAGGACAGCTTGGTAAATAGGTACACTGTATTGTGAGGGTTATATGATAGGTACAGCTTGGGTATAAGGTAGCAGCTGGGTATATAATAGGTACAGGGGGTTATATGATAGGTACAGCTGGGTATATATAGGTACAGCTGGTAAGGATAATAGGTACAAGGGTATATTAATATGGTCAGCTGGGTATATAAGGTATCAGGGGGTTATATGATAGGTTACAGGTGGGGTATATAATTAGGGTCCAGGTGGGGTTATATGATAGGTACAGCTGGGTATATATATGGTACAGGGGGTTATATGATAGGTACAGCTGGGTATATAATAGGTACAGCTGGTATATAATAGTACGGGGGTATATGATAGGTACAGGGGGTTATATGATAGGTACAGCTGGGTATATAATAGGTACAGCTGGGATATCATAGGTACAGGGGGTTATATATAGTTACAGCAGGGTATATAATAGGTACAGCTGGGTATATAATAGGTACAGGGGGTTATATGATAGGTACGGGGGTTATATGATAGGTACGCTGGGTTATATAGGGTCAGGGTATATATAGGTAGCATGGGTATAGGTAACGGGTTATATGATAGTACGTGGTTATAAATAGGTACAGCGGGTCTATAATAGGTACAGCGGGGATTTATATGATAGGTACAGGGGGTTATAATAGGTACAGCTGGGTATATATAGGTAAGTGGTATATAGGGGGTTATAATAGGTACAGGGGTTATAATAAGGTAACAGTGGTTATATGATAGTACAGCTGGGGCATATAATAGGTACAGTGTTTATAATAGTTATACAGCTGGTTATATAATAGGTACAGCTGGGTATATAATAGGTACAGCTGGGATATATAGGTACAAGGGGGTTATATATGTACAGGTGTTTAATAGTAGCTGGGTATAATGATAGTTAAGCTGGTTATATAATAGGTACAGCTGGGTATATATGATAGGTACAGGTGGTTATAATAGGTACAGCTGGTTATATAATAGGTACAGCGGGTTATAATAGGTACAGCTGGTTATATGATAGGTAAGGGTTTATATGATAGTTACAATGTGGGTTTAGGATAGGGTACAGCTGGTTCTAATATAGGTACAGCTGGTGATGATAGTACAGGGGTTATATTATAGGTACAGGGCCTTAGTTATTTAGATAGGTAAGCTGGTTTAGATAGTACACTGGTTATATGATAGGTACAGGGTTATACTAAGTACGCTTTATGACATGAGACATGTTATAATGGTACACTGGGTAATAATCAGTGGTCTAAGATAGGTATATAATAGGTACAGCTGGTTATAATAGTACAAAGCTTTGTATATTGTATTGTATTGTGTCTTTATTATATAGCGCCATTAATGTACAATCGCTTCACGTATAATACATTGGTAATCCAATATACAGATAATATAAAAACAGATCATGGGAAATTGCTTTAGACATTAAGGAAGAGGAGTCCCTGCTCCGAGGAGCTTACAGTCAATTGGTAGGTAGTGAGAACTTACAGAGCAGTGGGTGAGGAGTTCTGGTAAGTGCATCGCAGGGGCCAAGCTTTATTGTGCCATGTGTTTTCAGAATACCACAGTCCTATTCATAGCTTCTTTAAGCAAGTGTGTCTTAAGGTGGGCTTAAAGGTGGATAGAGAGGGTGCTAGTCGGGTACTGATGGAAGGGCATTCCAGAGGTGAGGGGCAGTACTGAAAAGGGTTTAAGGGCGGGAGAGGCTTTAGATACAAAGGGGGTAGAAAGAAGACATCCTTGAGAAAAACGCCAAGAGTCTGGATGGTGCATAACGAGAAATTAGGGCTGAGTGTAGGTAGGGGCAGAAGAGTGTAAAGCTTTAAAAGTGAGGAGAAGATGGAGTGGGAGATGCGGGATTGATCGGAAGCCAGGATGGGATTTCATGAGGGGAGATGCCTGAGACAGATCTAGGAAAGAGTAGAGTGATTCTGGCAGCAGCGTTAAGGATAGATTGTAGGGGAGACAGGTGAGAGGCAGGAAGGCCGGGCAGCAGGAGGTTACAGTAATCAAGACGGGAGGAATGAGGGCCTGAGTCAGAGTTTTAGCAGTCGAGCAACGAGGAAAGGGCGTATCTTTTTATTGCGGAGGAAAAACAGCACAGGTTTTTAGAAATGTTTTAATGTGAGGGGCAAATTGAGTAAGAGGCGATCGAGTGTGACCCCCAAGGCACGTGCTTGGGCTACTGGGTGAATATCAGTTCCAACAGTAATGTGAGGGAGGTAGTAAGGGCCAGGTTTGGGGGAATTATGATAGGAGCTACTGTTTTAGCCGCTGTAGCTTTAGGCGGCGGAGGGCCATCCAGGATGATTAGCAGAGAGACATTCAGAAACTTTGGTTTGTACAGTAGGTGTAAGGTCGGGTGTTTAGAAATATATTTGTGTGTCGTCGCATATAAGGTGACTATTAAAACCCAAAAGATGTTATTAGGTCACCAAGAGAGTGTTATACGAGAAAAGAGAAGAGGTCCAGGAGAAGCCTGGGGTACCCCGACAGAGATATCAATAGAGGAGGAGGAGGTATTAGCAGAAGACACTGAAAGTACGATGGGAGAGGTATGATGAGATCCAGGATAGAGCTTTTTCCGAATGCCAAGAATATGGAGAATGTGAAGAGAAAGAGGGTGGTCCACGGTGTGCAAATCTGCAAGAAAAGGTCGAGTAAATGATCAGAGTGTAATGACCTCTGTCTTTGGCGCATGGAGGTCGTCATTTATTTTAGTAGGCTGTTCCGTGGAGTGAGCTCAGTACGGAAGCCAGATTGTGAGGTCTAGCGAGAATAGGTGTTGAGAAAATGGAGCAAGCGAGCGAATCAAAGACGTTCAAGGAGTTTAGAGGCAAAAGGCAGGAGGGATACACAGAGCCATAGTTAGAAAGACAGGTAGGGTCACAGCTTGCTGTTTTTGAGTAATGGTATGACTGTTCATGTTTTGAAGGAGGATGGAAGGTTCCAGAGCAGAGGCTGAGTATTAAAATGTGCGGAGCGTAGATTATAGTGGCAAGAGGTTTTAGACGATGGGAGGGAATGGGGTCAATGAGGCAAGTGGTAGATGGAGAAGAGGACGATCAAGCATCGCACACATCCCTCTGAGGACAGTGGAAAAAGAGTCAAGGAAGGCAGATGAGAGTTGGAAGAGGGTAGGGATGGGAGGAAGAACGAGAGGGGAGTTCTGACGTATGGAATGTCCCCCTTTTCCTTAAAATAGTCCAGCAAAGTCCTTGAGCGAGATGGAGATGGAGAGGCATCGGAGGTGTTTGAGTAGAGTACTCAAGCAGAAACTCCGGAACGTGGGTTAGACTTGTTCATGTTTGATTAGTGAAGAAAAGTAAGGCTTGTTAGCTTTGCGAGAGGGGGCAGAGGTGTAAACAAGGATAGCATAACTTTGTAGGTGAAGGAAGTCCCTGCGAGAGTAGACGATTTCCTCCAGAGGCGTTCGAGAGAAACAGTGGAGGAACGGCAGCATGCGCGTTTGGTAGATTTAACGGGTCCTAGGTTAAAAGGCGAGTGCGGCAGAGAAAGCGGGTCAGTAGATCAAGAGAGGAGGACAGGCAGAGGTGTTAGTTCCTGACCAGTTGTTTGTCAGGGTCTTGGTAGCAGATCTGGAGAGGAGAGGGGAGTGTAACTTGGACATACAAGTCAGTAAAAGTGTAATATAGCGCATGTGTTTCTGCAGTAACCTGGGTGTAGATGGCAGGTGTGGCAATTTGAGAAGCTAATAGAGAGAATGAGATGGGGATGGTCAGAGAGAGGAAAAAGGTAAATGGAGAATCGGAGAGAGAGAAGTTTTTAGTGACACCAGTCTAAGTAGTTGGCCATCACTTGGGTGGGTGCTGGCGTGGCAGTCCACTTTTGAAGGCCAAAAGAAGAGGTTAGAGAAGAAAGCGTGAAGCCCAAGGGCAGAGGGTCATCAATGTGGCAATTGAATTCCTCCAAGGAGAAGACAGGGAGTCGAGGAGAGGAAGAAAGGAGCCATGATATCAAGTGAGAGAGAAGCAGAAGGTGGTATGACTTAGAGGTAGTGGGGGATACATGACCGGCCACATGAACACAGGAGAGGAGAGAAGATCATGGACAGCTTTTGAACCTCACAGGAGGGAAAGGCAAGAGAGGGGGTGATAGGAATAGTTCGGTAAACGGCAGAGAGAGGGAGAGCAGAGCCCCACACCTCCACCCCTGCCTCAAGGCGCGG
The DNA here is from genome assembly GCA_036426205.1 of Ascaphus truei. Lineage (NCBI taxonomy): Eukaryota > Metazoa > Chordata > Amphibia > Anura > Ascaphidae > Ascaphus > Ascaphus truei. The sequence continues at coordinate 22,225 of WSYH01007070.1, read as the reverse complement.
ATGTGTGGGAGAAGGAAGGCCACCATAAGAGAGGGCAGCTTCCATAAGTCAGAAGCTCAACTGAGGAGCCAGGTCTCAGTTATGCAAGAGAATCAGGGGAGTGGAGAGAGAAAGAAGTCTGCACAGGAATGACTTGTTAGAGAGGGAGTCGGCCATTCAAAGGTCACAGAGAAGGGAGAGAGGAGGGGGGTGGCAGGGATTGGTATGAGGTTCGAGGGGTTAACTACCAGAAGGAGTAGAAGTTGTATGTGGGACGCGAGGACGATAGCAGTAGAAATAAGGCAGTGGACCAGGATTGGGAGAGATAATCCCCGAATCAAGGAGGAGAAGCATGGATAGAAGAGGATTTGTGAGGAGGATTTGGGGGTGAGTTTTAGTGCAGGGGATTAGGCTTGCTGTGTGGTGTCATCGTACTCAGGTAAGAGAGGAGTTCATGTGGGCCTGAGAAGTGGGAAGAAAGGATAGATGAGATATAATAATAGCGTTAAGAGCCATAAGGAGACTGGTGGTAAGGAAGTGCATATTTGAAAATAATTGGCGGTTGCAGTCAAATATAAAACATAAAGGCGGCATCACACAATAGTTTAAGGACGAGAGTGTGAGATGTGCGTCTTAAGATAGATGATATCCTCTTTATAAGTAGGTAAAGCATCTTGTGTATAAATAGTACAGCGGGTTATAATATGGTACCGGCGGTTATATGATAGGTAGCATCGCTTGTTATATGATAGGTACAGGGGGTTATATGATAGTACAGCTGGGTTATATATAGGGTACAGGGTTATATGATAGGTAACAGAGGTGGTTATATGATCGCGGTACATCTGGTATATGATATGTATGGGGGGGTATTGTATAGTCCATGGGTTATATGATAGGTACAGCTTGTTATATGAAGTACAAACCTGGTTATATGATAGGTAACCGTGGGTTATAGTGATAGGTACAAAAGCTGGTTGTATGATGGTACAGCGGGTATATATAGGTAACATCTGGTTATATGTAGGTACAGGGGTTATATGATAGGTACAGCTGTATATGTAGGTACCTGGGTTTATATGATAGACAGGCGGGTTTATATGATAGGTACAGGGGGTTATATCTAGTCAGGTGATATATAGTCAGACTGGTTATATGATAGGTACAGGGGGGTTTATTTGATAGAGTACAGCTGGTGATTGAGGTAGTATGATAGGTACAGGGTTATAATAGTAGCTGGGGATATGAGTTACAGCTGGTTATATGATAGGTAACAGTGGGGTATATGTTGAAATAGGTAAGATGGGTATATATGATTCGGTAACCTGGTTATATGATAGTGCAGTGTTAATTAGACAGGCTGGTTTATTAGATAGACGCTGATCAGGTACACAGCTGGTTTATATGATAGGTAAGGTGGGGTTAATGATAGGATCAGGGGTTATTATGATAGTGTACAGCTGGTTATGTGATATGGTACAGGGTTATTGACGTGCTAGATTATTAAGGTTACAGGGTGTAGTAATAGGTAGGGGTAGTAGGTAATGATAGGTTACAGTGGGTTATATGATGGTACAGCTGGTATATGATAGACAAGGTTTTAATAGTACAGCTGTTAGGCGGTTATATATTAGGTTGTTAATATGATGTACAGCGGTTATAATCGAGTACCAGGCTGGTTAGATGATAGATACAGGGGAGTTAATAGGTACGCGGTCTGTATAGATAGGTACAGCGGGTATATATAGGTACAGACTGGTAGATAATAGGTAAGCAGGTGTTATAATGTAAGCTGGGTATAATGACAGGGGTTATATAATAGGTTCACCAGCTGGTTATATGATAGGTACTATGCGGTATAATGTGGTTTTTATAGGTACGGGGCTTATATATAGGTACAGCTGGTTTATATGATAGTACAGGCTGGTTATATGATAGGTTACACTGGTGATATGATAGGTATTGCAGGGTCTATAATAGGTACAAGGGGGTTATATGATATGTACAGCTGGTTTATATTATAGTCATCTGGCTATAGATAGGTACGGGGTTATATGATAGGCGAAATAAGCTGGTGGTATGATAGGTACATGGGTATATGATAGTACAGCTGGTTTATATGATAGGTGACAGGGGGTTATATGAGATAGGGTCACACTGGTTAATATGTAGTTACAGGGTGTTATATGATAGTTACAGCTTGTTAGATATAGGTACAGGGTTACTATGACGTACACACAGCTGGTATAATGATAGTACATCTGGTTATATGATAGGTAACTAACAGAGGGGGTTATATGATAGGTACAGCTGGTTGTATGATAGGTACAGGGGGTTATATGATAGGTACAGCGTTATATGATAGGTACAGGGGGTTATATGATAGGTACAGCTGGTTATATGATAGGTAGCATGCTGGTTATATGAACTAGGTACAGCTGGTTTAATTGTTAGGTACACTCTGGTATATGATTAGGTACAGCGGGGTTATATGATAGGTATGGGGGTTATCTGAAGGTAACATGGAGGTTATATGATAGGTAAGCTGTTTATGTTATAGTACATGGTGTTATATGATAGGTACAAAGCGGGGGGTTATTGATGTTATCAGGGGTTATATGATAGGGGTACAGCTGGTTTATATGATAGGTAAAGAACAGGGTGGGCTTATAATGAATAGGTACAGCTGGTTATATGATGTAAGCTGGTTATATGATAGGTATTGCAGGTTCTTCATGTACATCTGGTTATATGGATTAGTACAGCTGTTATATTATAGTACAGCTGGGGATATAATATGTACAGCTGTTATAATATGATAGTACAATCAGCTTGTTATATGATAGGTACAGGGGGTTTATATTATGTTACACATGCTGTTATATGATGGTACAGGGGGGTTATTGAGGTACAGCTGGGTATATATAGGTACGGCTGGTTATATGATAGGGTACAGCTAGGTTATATGATAGGTACCAGCTGGGTATATAAATAGGTAACAGCTGGTTGTTCATTGAAATAGGTACATCTGTTATATTAGAGGTACAGCTGGTTATATATACGGTACAAAGGGGGTGATATATGGTACCGCTGTTATATGATAGGTACAGCTGTTATATGATAGGTACAGGGGTTATAATAGGTACAGCTGTTATATGATAGGTACAACACAGATCGTTAGATGAAGGTCCGGGGTTATAATAGGTCGACGTGGGTATATGCATAGGTACACTGGTTATATGATAGTACAGGGGTTATAATAGGTAACATCTGGTAATGAAATAGGTTACATCTGGTTATATGAATAGTGTCATGGGGTTATACTAGGGTACACTGGGTATATAATAGGTACAGCTGGTCTATAATAGGATCAGTGGGCTGTTATTTATCGTTACAGGGGGTATCTTATAGGTCCAGTGCGGGGGGTTTTTATAGATAGTTACAAAAGCTGGTTATATGATAGGTAAAAGGGGGGTTTCTATGATAGGTACAAAGCTGGTATATGATAGGTACAATGGCTGGATTAATTATGATAGGTCCAGTGGGTTATAATAGGACAGCGGTATATGATTAGGTCCAGCTCGTTTATATGATAGGTACAGGAGGGTTATAATATGTACATCTGGGTATATGAATAGGTAGCACTGTTCAAAATAAACAATATAATAGTACAGGGGGTTATAATAATAGTACAGCTGGTATTGATAGGTAGCAGCTGGTTATCATGATGGTAACAGGGGGTTTTATATGAATAGGTACAGGGGGTTATATGATAGGTACAGGGGGTTATATGATAGGTACAGGGGTTATATGATAGGTACAGCTGGTTATGTGAATAGGTACAGCAAGGGGTTATTATTGAACCGGTACAGCTGTTATATGAAAGTACGGGGGTTATAAAGGTTACATGATGTTATATGATAAGTACAGCATGTTATATATAGTTACCAGGGGGTTTAAAGGTACAGCAGGTTCTATAATAGTACATCTGGTATATAATACAGCTGGTATCACTAGTCAGGGTATATAATAGGTAACGCTAGGGATATAATAGTACAGCTGGTATATGAGTACCGGGTATTATGAGCGGTATTGGGTTAAGATAGTGTCACGCTGTTATATGATAGGTTACGCGTATCTAGGTCGGTAATTGATAGGACAGCTGGTTTATATGATAAGGTACAGGCTGGTATATGATAGGTACAGGGGGTTATATTCTGAGAGGTACAGGGGGTATATGATAGGTTATCAGTGGGTATTATCGATAGGTACAGGCTGTTATATGATAGGTACCGGGGTAAGGTCATGGTTATATGATAGGTAACACGCTGGTTATATGATAGTACAGGGGGTTATAATAGGGTACAGCTGGGATATGAGTAGTGTACAGCGTTATATGATAGGTACAGTGGAGTCGGTTAATAGGTACAGACTGGGTATATGATAGGCTAGCATCTGGTTATATGAGTAGGTACCAGGGGGTTATGAATAGGAGCAAGCTGGGTAGGTAATAGGTACAGGCGCTGGTTATATGATAGGTACAGGGGGTTATATGATAGGTACAGGGGGTTATATGATAGGTACATGTAGTACAGGGCGTGGGTATCCAGGTTAATATGACCTAAGAGTACAGCTGGTTATATGATAGGTACAGGGGGTTATAATATGTACAGCTGGGTATATGATAGGTACAGCTGGTTATATGATAGGTACAGGGGGTTATAATAGGTACACTGGGTATATGTAAGGGTATGGATGTTCAGTGGCGTTAATGTAAGTGGATTATGAAGGTACACGTGATATGGTAGGTAAGGGGTTATATTATGGTACGGCTGGTTACTATGATGGTACAGGGGTATATAGATAGGTACAGGGGTTAAATATGAAGTGTCAAGCGTTAGTGATAGGTACAGGGCGTTGTTTATATGACAGGTTTACAGCTAGTTATATGATCGGTACAGGGGGCTGAATCAGAGTACAAGCTGGTTATATGATAGGTACAGCTGGTTATATGATAGGTACAGGGGGTTATAATAGGTACAGGGGTTATATGATAGGTACAGCTGGTTATATGATAGGTACAAACGGGGTTTATAATAGGTACCGCGATTTTCTATAATAGGTACAGCTGGGTATATAATAGGTACAGCTGGGTATATAATAGGTACAGCTGGGTATATAATAGGTACAGCTGGTTATATGATAGGTATTGCAGGTTCTATAATAGGTACAGGGGGTTATAATAGGTACAGCTGGTTATATGATAGGTACAGCTGGTTATATGATAGGTACAGCTGGTTATATGATAGGTATTGCAGGTTCTATAATAGGTACAGGACATTAAAAAAAAAAAACAAGTATCACATTTATTTAAACATATCAACGTTTTAGCTCACTCTTTACACTTAAGATTGCTGACGGGTTGAATGAGCGGCTCAATGAGTGGACGCTGAGTTTAAAAACGCCACTGAGTTTCAGGGGAACCTGGTTCAAATCGCAGTGTCAGCTCCTTGTGACCTTGGGCAAGTCACTTCCCCGTGCCCCAGGCACCAAAGAATAGATTGTAAATTCTACTGGGCAGGGACTTGTGTCTGCAAAATTCTATATACAGCGCTATATACACTGGCAGCGGTATACCAAAAAAAAACATTATTATAACAGTACATTATTATTATAACAGTAGTAAAGAAAAAAGTGTTTATTTAATACATATAACTCCAGAAATCCGACGTTCCCCAAGGGTCCCTATATATATTTTCACAACAACAGCTCCACTTTCAAGATTTAGGGGCCTATGCAGAGAGCAAGCCTAGAATAAATTGGAGAGTTTAAGAAAAAGTAGCTTTAATGGAGAGTTTTATTCTCCATATGCAGAAATGGGCGAAATCCGCTATTTTTAGCATTACTGCATGTGGAGAATTGTAAATGAGGAGATGCGCGCAGCTGAAAGGGAGAAAAAAAAAAATCGCACATTTTTTTCCCCCTATAGCCGGCGAGCTCCTGCTTCTTGCCAACTTTATCGCGCCAAAAACAGCCGCTAGATGGCGAGCGCGCCTTTCTGAATTTGGATATTTTTCAGACTGGCGAGATGTAGGTTCTCGCCAGCCGCGCGGCGAGATTTATAAATAGAAAAAAAAAATGGCGCTTTTTTCATACCTCGCCATTTTAGGCTGTTTTTAGCGCAATTTTCGCCGGAAAATGGCGAGATTGTTAATAGCGCTGCTCTCTGCGTGAGGCCCTTAGTCTGTATATCATCATCATGTTCAGTCCGTGTTGACCCACTGCTGGATGAAGGCCTCCCCAATGATCTTTCAGGTAACTGCGGTTGCAAGTCTCTCTTCTCCATGTTACTCCAACAAATGTTCAGATTTCATCCTCCCGTCTTGCTTTTGGTCGTTGTTTTGGTCTTTTAATTCCCCTTACAATTCAGTCTAATACCTTCTACGTCCAACGATGGTCACTTGTTGCGATATGTCCGGCCCACTGCCATTTTAATTTCTTCACCCTTTTGATTGTGTCACAGACTTGTTTGCTTTTGAACGCATTCATTATTTTTCCTGTCTCTTCGGGTAATACCCAGCATACATCTCTCACATACTCCTTTGCGTTGTCTGAAGCTTCTGAATTATCTTCGCATTTAGGGTCTAAGTTTCACATCCATACGTGAGCACGGGCCGGATACACTGGAAACACTCCTCTTGAGGCAAAGTGGAAGGTTCCCTTAAACAATTGTTTTGTTTCTTCCCAATGTGTTCCATCCCATCTTCTTACGTCTATTGATTTCATTTGAAAGGTTCCCATACATTGTTACTTGCTGGCCACATAATCTTCAACTTTGCACCTCAATGAAGAGGGATCTTCTGTGCTAAGGGGGAGAATCATAAAAAGGTAAATAGAGATAATACTAGAAAACTTCTAAAGACGAAACCAAGTGGGTGCAGAAAGGAAGGAGCAGATAAGATAATAGTACAGGCTGAAAAAAAACTTAAATGCATGCTTGCTAATGCAAGAAGCCTGACAGATAAAATGGGGGAGCTTGAATTAATAGCTACAAGGGAGCAGTATGATATCATAGGCATTACTGAAACATGGTGGGATGAAACTCATGACTGGGCGGTTAATTTAGAGGGTTATTCTCTTTTTCGGAAGGATCGAACAAATAGAAGGGGAGGTGGAGTATGTCTATATGTTAAACCGGATCTAAAACCTATTATAAGGGATGATGTCTATGAAGGGAATGATGAAAATGTAGAGACCTTGTGGATAGAAATTAGCAGTGGAGGTAAAAGTATAAAGAAAATGTTTGTGGGAATATGCTATAAACCACCAAATATCAGTGAGATTGAGGAAGCTAAAATACTTTTGCAAATGGAGAAGGCATCAAAACTGGGTCATGTTTGCATAATGGGGGATTTTAATTATCCAGACATAGACTGGGGCAATGAGATTAGCGTTACAACAAAAGGAAACAGGTTTTTGGGGGTGCTTAAAGATAATTATATGACCCAAATTATTGAGGAACCAACCAGGAGAGGGGCAGTTCTGGATTTGGTCATATCAAACAATGTAGAAGTAATAACAAATATTCAAGTCCTGGAACATTTGGGTAACCGTGACCATAACATGGTCTCATTTGAAATAAATGATCAAAAAACAGATTACTTGGGTTCAACAAAGACTTTAAACTTTAGAAAGGCAGATTTTAATAAACTGAGGTCTAATCTAGTAGTAATACAATGGGATGATGTTTTTGCAGGGAAAAATGTAGAAGATAAATGGGCAGTCTTTAAAACATTGTTAGAAAAGTACACTTATCAGTGTATACCCTTGGGTAATAAGTATAAAAGAAATAAGTCAAAACCAATGTGGCTAAATAAACAGGTAGGGGAGGAAATGGACAAGAAGAGGAAGGCGTTTAGATTCTTGGTAAGTCAGAAGGGATAGAGACATCGTATCAGAATTATAAGGAATGTAACAAAAATTGCAAAAGGGCAATTAAATTAGCAAAAATGGATAATGAAAAAAGGATTGCAATAGAAAGTAAGGTCAACCCTAAAAAGTTCTTTAAGTACCTTAATAACAAAAAAATGAGAAAAGAAAATATAGGACCCTTTCAGTGTAAGATGGGCAGGCAGATTATTGGAGATAAGGAAAAAGCAGAGGTATTAAACAAATTCTTTGCCTCTGTGTTTACTAGGGAAGAATCAAGTTCAATAGTAGCGCCACAGGAGGAAGCCACAACCTCCATATTAATGACCAATTGGTTAACTGAGGAAGAAGTTCATAAGCGACTTGAAAAAATTAAAGTAAATAAGGCATCTGGCCCAGATGGCATACATCCAAGAGTTCTCAAGGAGTTAAGCTCAGTAATAGCAAAACCATTATATTTAATATTCAAGGACTCCATTTCCACAGGCTCAGTACCACAAGATTGGCGTAAAGCAGATGTGGTGCCTATATTTAAAAAGGGAGCTAGATCACACCAGGGGAATTAAAGACCTGTAAGCCTGACTTCAATAGTAGGGAAACTACTTGAAGGTTTAATACGGGATAATATTCAGGAATACCTAATGGAAAACAAAATTCTTAGTAATAGTCAGCATGGATTTATGAAGGATAGATCTTGACAAACTAACCTTATTTGTTTCTTTGAGGAGGTAAGTAGGAAAATAGGCCTGGGTAATGCAGTTGATGTGGTCTACTTAGATTTTGCAAAGGCTTTTGATACGGTTTCACACAAGAGGTTGGTGTACAAAATAAAGTAAATTGGACTCAGTAATAATATATGCACCTGGATTGAAAACTGGTTAAAGGACAGACAACAGAGGGTTGTCATAAATGGAACTTTTTCAGGTTGGGCTAAAGTCGTGGGTGGAGTACCTCAGGGATCGGTACTGGGACCTCTGCTTTTTAACTTGTTTATTATGACCTTGAGGTTGGCATAGAGAGCAAAGTCTCCATCTTTGCTGATGGATACTAAATTGTGTAAGATATAGAATCAGAGCAATGTAATTTCTCTTCGAAGGACTTGGAGAGACTGGAAACGTGGGCAGGTAAATGGCAAATTGAGGTTTAATACAGATAAATGTAAGGTTATGCATTTGGGATGCAAGAATAAAAAGGCGACTTACAAATTAAATGGAGATATATTGGGGGAATCCTTGATGGAGAAGGATTTAGGAGTGCTTGTAGACAGCAGGCTTAGCAATAGTGCCCAATGTCATGCAGTAGCTGCAAAGGCAAACAAGATCTTATCTTGCATCAAACGGGCAATGGATGGAAGTGAAGTAAACATAATTATGCCCCTTTACAAAGCATTAGTAAGACCACACCTTGAATATGGAGTACAATTTTGGGCACCAATCCTAAGAAAAGACATTATAGAACTAGAGAGAGTGCAGAGAAGAGCCACCAAATTAATAAAGGGGATGGACATTCTAACTTATGAGGAGAGGCTAGCTAAATTAGATTTATTTACATTAGAAAAGAGGCGTCTAAGAGGGGATATGATAACTATATACAAATATATTCTGGGACAATACAAGGAGCTTTCAAAAGAACTATTCATCCCACGGGCAGTACAAAGGACTCAGGGCCATCCCTTAAGGTTGGAGGAAAGGAAATTTCACCAGCAACAAAGGAAAGGGTTCTTTACAGTAAGGGCAGTTAAAATGTGGAATTCATTACCCATGGAGACTGTGATGGCAGATACAATAGATTTGTTCAAAAAAAGGTTGGACATCTTTTTAGATGGGAAAGGTATACAGGGATATACCAAATAAGTATACATTGGAAGGATGTTGATCCAGGGATTAATCCGATTGCCAATTCTTAGAGTCAGGAAGGAAATAATTTTTCCCCTTAATGGGGTTTTTTGTTTGCCTTCCTCTGGATCAATAAGTAAGTATAGATATCGAATAAAGTATCTGTTGTCTAAATTTAGCATAGGTTGAACTTGATGGACGTATGTCTTTTTTCAACCTCATCTACTATGTAACTATGTAACTTCTTCTTGTTCAACTTCTTACTGTATTTCATATATTTCCATCTTTCTAGAGCTGGCACATCGTCTTATTTAAAAAAAAATTAAATCTTCGATAGTCTTCGTCACCGCATCGCAGTAGAATGTTCTTCCAGTTAAACGCTTGCGGATCATTTTGCAGCTCTGTATTCAGTTTTCATTTTTGCTTCCTGGGATTGCTTCATTTCTGGTAGTTTCCTCAATCTGCCTGGTCTCATCGGAACATTTCTTAGGGCTGGGACCCGCTGCGCCCGGCGGCGCGGGCGGCCGCGTGAGCGTTCCCCACCAGCAGGGGAATCCTCCCGAGCCGGTCCCAGTCCCCCCTCGCTGCTGGCTCACTACGCGCTGTGACGCGTCAGCCGCTAGGGGATTCAAGAAAATTGTGATCCCAAGCGGCGACGCGTCACGTGCTGCGCTGATGAGCCAATCAGCGGTGGGGGCGGGAGCGGGAGCTGTCAGGAAGCAAGGTAGGGTGTGTGTGTGTGTGTGTGTGTTGTTGCTTTTGCTTATCTTCCAGCAGCAGCTCCCTCCCGCAGCCCGAGCCCGTGGAGGGAGGGGGGGAGTAGCGGGTCCCTCCGCTCAAGCCACGCCCCCCCCTCCCACTCCCGCCCACCTCCCGCTCCGGCTCCCGCTCCCTACAGACGGCATATCGCGGTCTGTGTCTGTCAGCGCCCCGCCTGTCTGCAGTGCGGGCGCGGTGACTGAGGGAGCGGGGCCTTAGCCTTAGGCTGCGCTCCAAAACAAATCAGTTGACTCCGTCACCAGCGCTTATAGTAAGCGTGACGGCGACGGAGCGACGTCGCGTCTGAAAATTTGGAATCCGGGTCTGTGTGATTTTTTTTAGAGACAGTCGCCACATGTGACTGTCTCTAAACCAATCAGAGACCGCGGCCTGCCCCCTTTGGTGACGTGGCTAGCGACAGTCGCTTCAAATCAAATTACAAGTTTCACTGGTGGCGACGGGTGACGTCATCGGTCGCGTCGCCAGCACTATAAGCGCGGCCTTATGCTGGTTTTTATTAGAAATGGTTCCAGTGGTTTATGCACTTTCAGCTACAATATTTAACAAACATTTGACACATTTATGTAGTATCCCCATTCATCTTGGGCAAACTGAAGCAGTTTTTCAGCTCTGGTTTAACATTTCTAGCCCTTTTTGTTTTTTAGTTCCTCGAGGTTGATTGTTGAACCAAATTGAAGAATGAATTCATGATGTAGAAATTTACACATTCTACCAATCTGTCCCCACGTTCATTCTTGTTTCCCTAATCATACTTACCAACTGATGCTTCACCTTTGTGATGGGCACCAGACTTTGAATTGAAATCTCCCATAATGATCTTGAGGTGGCAAAGTCCTTTGTTGTTAAGTTGGTGGATTTCATGGTAGAAGTCTCCCACGCCATTGTCTGCCTGTCTTGATGATAGAGCATACACATTGATCATTTGTTAACGGAAGGACGATCCTGGCTGCTCTTTCAGATGAGCTTTCATACTCTGCTATGTTGTTTCGACATCTCTTGTTAACAATGAAGCCACAGATTCTTCTATTTTCGGTGCCTCTTTAATATAATAGGTGTCTGCTTTAGAGCTTAATGAGGCCTTCTTCTTTTCCTATTACTTCCCTAATGCCAATATTATCCAATTTAATCTTTTCAAGCTCTTCTTCCAGTTCTTGCAGCGCTGCTTCACTGGGGAGAGTTCAGCAGTTGTACGTAGCCAGATTGAATAACTGCTTTTGTTTAACTGCTTTTGTTTAACCACCGGGAATTCACAGCACCCTCTGCATTCATGACTTCCCCCGAACACTGTAAATCCCAGGGATAATCCGGCCTCCGGAGAATGAGTGCCATCACTTTTCCGTATCTTTCATATTTGGGATTTTGGGACCTTACTTTGCAGGCCGACCTCAACTGCATGTTGGCAAGTTCCTGTCCTACTTTAGCCGGGTATATTGTTCAAGGTATCATAGCTTGTTTGAACCTACCAGCACCAGTGCCACTACTGTATACGTCTTCCTGAACACCCGTTGAGTTAACACTGGAACCTATGAAGATCAGCAGAGAGTGCAACAGCTGAGACCTGTGAAGTGGGGTCACTGTGCAGAGGTCAGCGTTCAGCGGTCTGACTGCAGGAACTCTCGCCGCCCACCGTGTATGCGGTGAAAGGTGTGCCGAAATAGTTTCCAGGAGAATGCGATTTTATATCTTAAAGTTTGTAAGTGTGATTTCCCTATAAATCATCCAAAAAGATCCATGCTATGTTCATTTTTTCTATTTGGGGTTCATACTAAGCAGAGGAGTAGGAGATGCAATACAGATCCATAGAAGAAAAGGATTTTATCAAAACGCTCAGGCGTGCGCGCAGAGCGAACAGTCTGCCTTAAGGCAGTGTTTGCGTCCATGCGGCGTGCGGGAGGGGGCGCGCGTTGCGCAAGAAATCAGTTCAAACTGATTTCTTGGCGCGACAGACCGATCACGTGAGCAGTTCACCCAATGAGGGCGAACCAGCTCCCTGACGACCCTTGGCACGTCCCCCACGGCCCGTCTAGTATGGCCAGGGAAAGCAGCCGCTTTCCCTCAGCCTCCGCACGGGGGAAGTCACTATGTCCGAGGCCTTACATTCAAGTGGAAAATCTGTGCGTGTAACAGTGAACCTGGTACATTGTTTTTACCTGTGTTCTGATATACTACACCAATTGTGGCTTTCTTTTCCTATTTTTTTTTTTTTTTGCACTTCGGTCACTTGGAACATAAATATGTACGCCTGCTGGGTACTACCTGAAGAGACCGGGAAAAGAATGAATGGGTTCGGAAGCAAACAAACGTCTGTGACATCATCGCAGGGGTGGAGAAATTAAAATGGCAGCGGGCTGGTCAGAAGAAGTGGCCATTGTTGGACAAAGATGATACTCTACTGGATTCCAGGGGATGTAAAGAGACCAAGACGACGACGAAAAGTGAGATGGGAGGATAAAATTATAAAATGTGTTGGGAGTAACGTGGAGAAGAGAGACTTGTAACCGCAGTTACCTGGAAGATCATTGAGGCGCCTTCATCCAGCAGTGGGTTGACAGAGGCTGAAAATGATAATTATCTCTGTGTATATGTAAATAGTATTTATTTGCAGGTGCTCACAGGGCATAGTAATTGGACAGGACAGTGTAAGCAGCGCTATACATATCATTTTTGCAGACACAAGTCCCTGCCCCATAGTGCTTATAATATAGTTTTGTGTATGCCTGAGGCACAGTGAGGTAAAGTGACTTTCCCAAGGACACGAGGAGCTGACACTGGGATTTAAACCCTGCAAACTCAGTAGTATTGTTCTTAGTCAGTGTCTTTACTCACTGAGCCATTCTTTTGGTCTTTATAGGTCTTTATCAGTGGTTCCCGATCCTAACCTTTTTTTACACTGTGCACCTCCTGCTACAAAACATTTGTTCCGCGAACCCCTAATGAATAAATCTCATTGCCTACTCACCAGACTATTGCTAACAAAACAGTTTGACTGATCCCAGGGCAGTGTAGTATCTTGAGCTGGTAGGGGGAACACTCTTAATAAGACCCCAAACTGGACCCCCAGTGTGTGCAAAAAGCATGAGTAATATAGCTGTCAACTTCCACAGTCACGCCCCCATAATGCCTTGCCACTGTGAACAGCGGCGGATTTCAAAATCCCCCGTCCCTAGGCACAGCTGTGCGGCCGTCTCACCTGCCGCCCCCTCCTCCTTCTGAACCATGGCAACGTGCCGCTGTGATGACGCGTAAGCACGACAACGAGACACCGTGACGCCACGTTGGTGACGTCTGCGGCTTCATTTGACGCTGCGGTTCAGAAGGAGAAGCAGGGCGGCAGCTAAAGAGGCGGCCGCAACAACTAAATGACTTCATCAGGCCAGAGAGCGCAGCAAAAGTATATGGGTGCAGACAGTTTTGCTGCCCCTGAATTTTGCCGCCCTAGGCCCGGGCCTAATGGGAAATCTGCCACTGACTGTGAGTGCAAAGCATTGTGGGTAGCGACTGCTGTAATTGACAGGTATACCACTCTGCACAGGTTCAGGAACTCACTATTCTGCCTGATATCCACCATTTATATTTTTTTTGGGGGGGGGGGCACCAATATTTGACAGTAATTGAGAAAGTTCAAATAATGACTCGTTTCAATAAGTGGCACCAACAAAAAATAGGATACATATACTGTATTAGTAAGGCTAAAGGTAATCATAATCCATCAGGCATGATGTCCATATAAAATCAATTGTTGTTTGAATAAAACTAAAATCATGTATAGTTCATAGACGGTGTTTGGGCAGTGCTTAGTGTCATAAATAAGAGGGATTATATGGAGCAATAGGAGAAGCTATAGGGAGGGGTTATATGGAGCAATAGGAGGAGTTATAGGGAGGGGTTATATGTAGTAATAGAAGTTATAGGGGGGGTTATATGACGCTCACTTCCTATATTTTTCCCAATCAGCGTGAGCCGACTCAGGACCTGCTGCAATCCTTCATACAGCACTGGAGGGGAGTAACTCAGTACTACCTGGAGACCACCGGTAAGGAACCACCACAGTGACCTTAATTTTTAACCCCTGTCGTGCGTAGTATGAAATGGGGAACCTATATTGACCTCTGATCCCCAGTATTACCTGGAGACTTTGTACTGTGTGAATCCTCAGGGCTACAGCTAGGATGATCAGGAAATGAGAAGCCAGTGAGTGGGATAGTCAGTGGGAAGTCAGTGAGTGGAGTGTGTAGGGGTAGATTGGAGTTCTGTAATTGGAGAGTGAGTAGGGTGGTCAGTGAGTTGTGGGTTAGTGGTAGTCAGTGAGTGTGAGTTCAGCAATTGGAGGCTGAGTGGAGTAGTTAGTGGGCGGTCAGTGATTGGAGGGTGTGTGTGGTTGTCAATATGAGCTTGATGAGTGGGGTAGTCAGTGGAAGGTCAGTGAGTAGAGGGTGAGTGTGTTAGTCTATGGGAGGTCAGTGAGTGTGTAGTCAGTGGATGGTGAGTAGGATAGTCTGTGGGTAGTCAGTGAGTGTGAGTTCAGCAATTGGAAGCGGAGTGGGGTAGTTAGTGGAAGGTCAGTGAGTAGATGGGAGTGGGTAGTCTGTGAGAGGTCTGTGAGTGGATGGGGCGTGGGATGTCAGTGTCTGGATAGTGAGTGGGAGGTCAGTGTGACAGTCTGTCTACTCCCCAGATGAATCTCGCCCTGCGCGCAGCACGGACATCCCATGGCGCCTCCGTCAGCTGCTGGATATCCTGGTGTACGAGGAGACAGGGCAGGAAGCCGGAGGGGACACGGGGTCCGGAGGAGACACAGGGACTGCAGGCCACACGGGGCCCTGCATGGAGTATCTGCTGCAGCACAAGATACTGGAGACACTCTGTACCCTTGCAAAAGCAGAGGTACCCACAGCAATACCTCATCCGACCTATGTGTGTCATAGCAATGCCACGTCCAACCAATGTGTGTCACAGCAATGCCACGTCCAACCAATGTGTGTAACACAGGGCACTGCGGATTTCTAATCTATTTATTAAGCCAAAAACTGTGCGACGTTTCGACCTGTGTAGGTCTTTCTCAAGTGGTAAGTGGCATGAGAAAGACCTATACAGGTCGAAACGTCGCATCGTTTTTGGCTTAATAAATAGATGAGAAAATCCACAGTGCCCTGTGTTGCTTCTGCTTATTATGTACACTGGATTACCAACAGGCCATCCCTGAGCACAGGAGCACCGGCATTTATATTCCTGATTTTCATGTATGGAGTGCAGCAGGTATCTTCTATTTCATATCAACCAATGTGTGTCACAGCAATGCCACGTCCAATCTGTGTGTCACAGAATTCCCACGGTATAATGTCCTGTGCTCTCTCCCTCTTACCTCCAGTACCCTCCCGGGATGAGGCAGCAGGTTCTCCTCTTCTTCGGCCGCCTCCTGTCCCAGGTGCATCGCCCCTTACTGCATTACCTGAGCATGCACAGGCCTGTGCAAGTGAGTACCTACAGTACCTGTCACTAGTAACAATACAGTACAAACCAGTATGTGAGGTATTTCAATACAGTATATATTAGTACAGTGTATATATACAAATGTGATCTATATCAGTGCATTATACATCACTATGTGAGGTATATCAGTACTGTATATATCAGTATATGAGGTATATCAGTGCAGTATAAATCAGTATATGTGGTATATCAGTACAGTATATATCAGTATAGTATAAGAGGTATATCAGTACAGTATATGAGGTATATAAATGCAGAATATATCAGTATATTAGGTATATCAGTACATTATATATCAGTATAGGAGGTATATTAAGTACAGTATATATCAGTATATGAGGTATATCAGTGCAGTGTATGAGGTATATCAGTGTATGAGTTATATCAGTACAGTATATATCAGTATATTCAGTACAGTATATATCAGTATGTGAGGTATGTCAGTACAGTATATATCAGTACAGTATATAAGGAATATCAGTAGGGTATATATCCGTATATGAGGCTTATCAGTACAGTATATATCTTGTCCTCAGAAGCTAATCGCTTTGGGGGGAGATGCCATTGGGGTCTCGGCACAGAAGGAAGAGCTGCAGTTTCTGGCCTCTGTCTGCACTAAGCTGGAGAAGGATCCCTCACTACTCGGCCATGTTCTGGAGGTACAGAGAGCACTAACGTGTGTGTGTGTGTGTGTGTGTGTGTGTGTGTGTGTGTGTGTGTGTGTGTGTGTGTGTGTGAAGTAATTAGGTGCACAAAATGTTACATTCTATTACTTATTTGATACAATAAATGCTGCCACAGTGTACAAACTATACACAATAGTTACAGATAAATAGCAAAGGGAAAAAACACCGGTGCAAATAGAGTTAAAGCAGTAAATGTAACCAGATCAGTATAACAAGGACACAGCAAGGATTTGAACTGATCATGAGGTAACCAAGTTAAAGATGAACCTAAAACTAAAAAGAGAAGCAGGTATGGTGAAGTAAGTTTGTATTGTGCTACAACGCAAACACAGACAGCTACTTACAAAGTAGCAGATGGTACGGGCATGTAGGAAACAACGTCCTCTCCTAGCTGCAGTGTTGGTTGAACGGCTCGTCCGGACTCCACGTGGAACGCCAAGTCGCCAGGTTGATGCCGAACACGCTGCGATCGTGAAAGATACAGAAAAGACTGGAGGGAAGGTTGAAAACTTCTTCAATTGGAAGTCGAGGGGAAAAAAAGAAGGGAAAGAGGTTGAAGTCGGACGTCTCCAATTGATGCTGGTGCATGGTTACGGTGCACAGACCACTCCACACGACAATGTTACATTGGGGAGGGGGATATGTTGGCAGAGTCACTGTCTGTATAAGTCAGAGGGAAGTGCAGTGGGTGTGGGGGTGTGTGTGTTTTCCAGCATGCAGGAGGTTAAACTCCTCTGTAGAAATTCTGCAGCTAATTAGCAGACTGAACTCCTGACTAAAAAGGGGTTTAAAAGGCAGACAGTCAGCTTCCAGCAGAGAGAGACTTTCCCCAACCAGGAAGGACACTGGTTGGAACGGTTCCACAGGCCTGCTGGATGCTTGGACTGCCTGGGACCCACACCCAGGAGCAGAATCGCCACGAGAGCAAACATGCCTCCTGGACCCTTCCCTGTCTTCAAGGAACCGGCATTGCAACCCTGCTGAGGGAGCAACTCTGTGTTGCACTATACAGAAGGGATTGCCTGGACTGTCTTGGAATAGAGTTCCCCAACCACAGATAAGGACTTTATATTTCCTTCCAGACATTTGTGTGATTGTTTAAACTGGAAGTAACCTAGCTACCCAGGTGGATAGCTAGGGACATGTTGTGTTGTTAGTCTCCCAAAGGGGAGTAGGTTTTTGTTTTATGATTTTGATTGCTTTAAAGAGACTGTGTGCCTATTATTTGTTGTAATGTGGAGAATAAACCACTGAAGGTTAAAGCCTAATACTTATTGTATGGACTCTTAC
Source organism: Ascaphus truei (assembly GCA_036426205.1). Lineage (NCBI taxonomy): Eukaryota > Metazoa > Chordata > Amphibia > Anura > Ascaphidae > Ascaphus > Ascaphus truei. The sequence goes on along the minus strand of WSYH01007070.1, from coordinate 4,236 downwards.
TGACCCTTCCGTGAGGCTGTCCTGTGAGTATATGTATATATATGTATATATGTATATATATATATGATATATATATAATCCAAAGAAGCAGCTGGCACTTCACTTGCAAGTAGAAAGAATTGGGTGCTTGTCCCATAAAGCAATAATAAACCATACAATACAATTTGAAGCAAGAGATCACATGGTTTATGTGTCTTTTTTTCAAACATAGTACTGTAAGACATACTCCATCACAACTCCGCTGGAGGTGGACACAAAGAGTCTTATCACATACATAACAATATTAGAAGATAAATTCTAAAATTCAAATCATCTTATAAAATTAACTATTTAATTAAAAAATCCTCAAGAAGCTCTAAAAAACATTAAAAAATATATACATCAATAAATAAAACTATATTTAAATTGAAATTTACATGTAAGGCAGACGGAATATGCTACACTCCAGGATTGCAGTGTTGGGTGAAATCTATCAACACTCCCAATGTCCACAAAAGGGCACATTATGATAATGTGAATGAGCATCTCCAACTCTGAATCAGACCAAGAAAACTCCTAGGTCTATGTCTGCATTCATCCCTAATGGAATTAGAGTTTTCAACTTGTGGATCCACAATGTTTCTTTCTTTGTTAGATCCACATCGCGATTTCCTCCTCTCCAATGTTTCCTTATATGTTCGATTCCTTTATATCTCAGGCCAGTAGCATCTGCCTGATGGCACAATTCAAAATGTCGTGACACACTATGGGTCGCTAGCTTACGTTTTATGTTACCCAGGTGCTCTAAAATCCTGACTTTGAGAGGCCGTTTTGTCTTCCCTATGTCACATAGGGGCACTCCAATAGATATACAACATATTCGGTAAGGCACGTAATGTGACTCTCAATCTTAAAGGTTTCTCTTCAGATTTATTCTTACAGGCTTTACATGAGAAACAGCCATAAAAGCCCTTTATAGGATTTAGCCAAATAACATGGGTAGCCCCCCTTTCCATAAGAGCAGTGGGAGCTAGATAGCTTTTAAGGTTCTTAGATTTTCGGAAAATCACTCCCAGCATATCCGGACCTGAGTCTTTCAGAACAGGATCGTTCTTCACCATGTGCCAATGCTTTCATATTATCTGCCTCACTTTCTGTGCATCTCTATTATAGTCAGTTATATAAGGACCATTCTAAATTATTTTTTGTAATTGCATCAGATCCTTTCTTACTGGGCAGGAGGAGATCCTTTCTGTCTACTGCCCTGATCTTGTCCACATCTAGTTTCTCTTGGTTATAGTCTCTTTCTATGAATCGTTCTGTTAGGAATTTCGACTGTGATTCAAATTTGCTATTGTGCGTACAGTTTTGTTTTAGCCGTCGGTATTGGCCATATGGGATATTATCCACCCAATTAGGGTGGTGGCAACTCGTCTTCTGAATAAAATTATTGGTGTCAACATATTTAAAATAAGTTTTATTTTAATTCCGTCCCCTCTACATCGTTAAATCTAAAATGTCAGTGGAGTTAGTGTTAGATTGGTGGGTGAATTTAAGATTTGTATTATTATTATTATTATTGATGTAAACCATAAATTCATTAAGCTCCACCTCACTGCCGTTTCATATAATTAAAACATCATCGATGTAGTGCCGCCATAGGACCAAGCTCGCACCGAGCCCAGGGTAGGACCAGATGGTGTCATCCTCCCATACCCCCATGAATAGGTTAGCATAGCTCGATGCGAACCTGGTACCAGGTGAAGCCATCAATGATTATTTACTACATACAGTGTTGCACTATATATTGTCTCATTATTATCCCACATATGGTATGTCCCGCTCCCACATGCTGCTTGTCCCATGTTCTCTAAGGAAAAAGAAGACTTTTCCACATACGTAGGTTGAGTGGGACTACATTTGTGAATATTTGGTATCACTGTTGGTTTATGATTGTCACCTTTTATTGTTTTTGCACTTTATGCGTTAGTGGTGTTGTGTTAACTTTTCACCACCAGGGGTCATCATCTGTTTACTACTCTGTGATTTCCTATGTTTCATTACATCTCTGGCTTTCAATTACATTCACCATCTGTAGCGCCAGCCCCTGTATCTGTGTTTGCACACTGTGGCATATGCCAGGGCATGTTTTTGGCTTGGGAACCAGCTAAGCTGGCCATGCAGTTAGTGAGGGCGACAGCTATGGTGTAGTTAGGTGGCCGACCTGACACTACACTATGAGACCGAGATGGGCGATGCCCGCGAATTGCTGAACAAGGTCCGGGAGGAGCACCGGCAGCTGCAGGTCAGAAATAGAGGAAAAGAAACAGATTTAAGCCTTGCTCTGAGTCTGCTAGGAGATGTGGAGTCGCGACTCAACGCCAAAGAAGATGAACTGGCAGCTGCACTGAGTGAGAAAAGAAATGCAGAAGGACAGCTTCAAGACCTGAGGAAGGACCTGGAGTCTGAGCGTGCTGGCCGCAAGATGGCAGAGAAATAAAAGCGTGACCTGGGCGAGGAGCTCGAGGCTCTGAAGACTGAGTAGAACGCTATGTTGGACTCTACTGCTACCCAGCTGGAGGTTTCTCAGATGAAGTTGGAGAAAAAGATTACAAACCTAAGACTGACACCGGGGTCACAGAAGCAGTCCGTGGAAAAGATGGCGGTAGAGTTAAAGCAGAATGAGGCTCCACAGAACAGTAAGGCCCGGGCCATAGAGGGGTGGGGAGAGCGGAGGCGCGCTAACGCTGAGGCTCGCCTGCTTCAGTCAGCACGATTGCACGGACTTGCAGGCGAGCCAGCGTGCGCGAAGGGAGCCGGGGGGTGGTGGTTGGAGGCGGGGCAGTGACGTCGCTGGGCCAATCGCTTTCTGTACATAAATGTTTTTACTAGCAGTACACCATACACCTGTAGATGTTTTGAATTGCTGCACACTTTAAATGTTTTTAAATTGTATTTGTAAAAAAATGTTTTAGTACTTACTTCCCCAATTAAAGAAAATGTTGATTTGTTTTAAATTGTTCCATTGTCTCCTTTTATACTGTAACAAAATACAGTGTTTCTAGAACATACAGAACAGTACTGTCCAGGCGTACTGTCCAGGCATACTGTACAGGACTATACTGTATACTGTAGGCATGCTCAGTACATCACAAGAGTATTAAAACAATACATGCTGTACGGGTATAAAATGCACATATGTACTGGAATACATGTAGAATAAATGCATACTTTTTATTTTTCGGGTTTATTATACAGTATATATATACAAAAAGTAATGTATACGGTCTGAAAACAACAGCATACTGTTTCAGGTTTTCTATGAAGCTCTCAGTTACAGTATTCTATCCTAATCAATAACAACGGCCACTAAACTGTTGACTCCGGTACGTGTTTTTTTTAAATCCGATTCAGCAATGTGCAGGCATTGTTACACAAAGCGATATTATCCATCGAAATCCCTCCATTTGCCGTTTTCCGCATGAGATGACAAAGTTTTCATTTCTGAGGAAAAACAAAAGTTCAAGTTTTAATGTAATGGTTAGTCAGTCCCCTACAGAAGTTCCCACAGTCAGTCCCACCAATAATTTTCTCAGGGGGCGTCTCCTGCTCACATGCACATGCGCCAACTGTCGATATGATGACACGCATATGCGTTTCAAGAAGGTTCCAATGCGCATGCGCCTATCTTTCCACCAATTGTTCAGTATCTATTGTAGAAGCTGCTCAGCCAATGATATTGCATACAGGAGAATCGCTTGACTGTGCATTGATATTGATATTTCAAAAACAGAATAAAATACGGCAACATTACTCACCATAGACTTTGCCTAAAAATCAGCTGGCGCCGAGCCACTGCCAGTCCCGTATTCTTGATTATACACTTAGTTGACAGGTGACAGCGGGACTACTACACCTGTAGTCAGCTGATGAGGCTGGAAATCGCTTTGGTACATGCAAGCTTGCTGGAATCTGTTTGCGAAATCCAGCTCAGGCTGCAGGTATCCGGGCGGGGACAGACAGCAAGGGTTGCCGGTCACTAGGTTTTCACTGACGGTCGGACCATTATTGGAAGCTGGCGCTGTCGCTGGCGCATTGCTTGCCTGCGACTGACGTTTCTTAGTTGGTTTTAACTAGTCCTTTCACCTTTTGAAGTCTCCATGATCAAAGATACGGGAAATATCTGGGGCTACACACCAATACCCTCCTTTAAGACCGTGTGTGGAATCAATACAAAAAAAACACGGATCGATACAT
>WSYH01007069.1:0-34754 GCA_036426205.1 Ascaphus truei | reverse complement strand
GTGACAAAGATACAAAAAACAAAAAAGCGAAAAGGGGAGAAAAACAGGAAAAAAGAAAAGGTAAAAAAGTAACGGAGACAGGACAAAAACAGAAAGCAAACGCAGAAGGCACCAACACCAAGAACAATATCACTTTCATCCACATCCCAACTCTCCCGTTCAGGACCCCCGACCTCCCCCCACTATCCCTTTTCCCCTCCCCCCCTGCATATGTTAATCCATGCTTGTGTGTGATGATGTGTATTGTCGGCGAGCAGGTTGGTAACTGGCAGCTCAGTGTCTGTTGGTTGGTACAAGCCGTGTCTCCCGCGTTGTGACTGATCTCGTGTGTGAATTAAGGGGTTAATGGGATGTATGGGAGGTCTGCATCATTTTCTGGAAGAACCAGTGTCTGCCTCCTATCCCTGTCTCTCTCCCTCTCCTCTCTCGGCTTGGTAGAGAAGAGAAATAGAAGGGCAGAGAGAGAAGAGAAAGGGGGGGGGCGGAGAATAGAAAGAGCGAGAGAGAGAGAGAGAGAGTTGAGCAGAGAGAGGAGAGAGAGAGACGATCCTCGTCTCTCGCCTAACTGTTCCTATCAATCGCTCATGCAGGCCTATCCCTGAATTCTAGCGGGTCTCTCTGACTCTACGGGTCTATATGCCTCTCTAGATTTTCTGTGCAAAAGCATCAGGATGCATATCTCTGCATGGAACTTTTTGCACCCCTATTGCTGCAATCTCATAGTTAATATCCCCCTAGAGGGTAGGGAAGCCGGGGGAAAAGGAATAAAGAAACGGGAGAGAGAAAAGATGGGAAAAAGAAAAAAGTAAAGAGGGGCTGAAAGATAGATCAATAGTGAAGATATAAAACGTACCTGGTCTTCCGTATCCATCCAAAAAGTTAACCCTTATTCTAAAAGTTTTTCACCCTAACCTACATGTTGGGAAAAGGGGGAAGATAATGAAAAAGTAGGGGAATAGTGATGAACTCAAAAAGGAGAGCGAGTGCCAAGGGAGCAACAAAATTCACATAAAAAAAACAATCCAAAGTAAGTGCAGTATCTTTCCCTTTCTAACACACAAGTGACGAGGACGAAAGGAAAACAAAAAAAAGACAACACCACCCTAAAGGCTTCTACCAAAACAAAAGTAAACACACTCCCACCCACGTTCTCTTCCCTTCTCTCCCCCCCCCCGTCTCTGTCCTGCTCCCCCCCACCCGTCTAGTCGCTCCCCCCACCTCTTCGGCTCCCCCCACCTCTGTCGGGCTCACCCCTCGTCGCTCCCCCCCTCTGTCGCTCCCCCCCTTCTTTCGCTCCCACCCTTGGTACGCTCCCCCCCCCTCTCGCTCCCCGCCTCGGCTGCGCCCCCCCCTGTCGCTCCCCCCCTCTGTCGCTCCCCCTACCCTCTGTGAAACTTGTCGTACTCCCCCCTTAAACCATCCAAATCCACCTCTCTGTCGTCCCCCCCCCTCTCTGTGCGCCCCCCCCCTCGTCTGCTTCCCCTCCCTCCCGTGCCCCCCCCCCCTCTGTTGCTTCCTCCCCCCCTTCGGCTTCCCCCTCCATAGGGGCGCCTCCACCCCCCTCTGGTGTCTTCTCCCCCACCCCCCTCTGCCTCCCCCCCCCTTGCTCTCCTCCCCCCCACCTACTGCGCTTCTCCCCCCCCCCTCTGTCGACTCTTTCCCCCCCCCCTTGCCTTCCCGCCTCTTCCTCCCCCCCCCCTCTGTCGCTCTTCCCCCCTCCGCTCTGTCGCTCTTGACTCCCCCTCTTAACGCTATGGGCCCCCACTCGTCGTCTCACCCTCTTGCTCTCCCCCCCCTCCTCGCTCTTCCCCCCCCCCCCTCGCTCTTCCCCCCCCCCTCCTCGCTCTTTACTCCACGCTCCCGCTTTGTCTTTCCTCCTCGCCCATCGCCCCCTCCCCCCCCTCCCCCGCCTGCCCCTCCCCCCCTTGTTCCACTTCCCTACCTCCCCCTACCTGCTCCCGCCTCATCCTCCCTACCCCCTCTCGTTGTCTCTCCTGTCTCTCTCCCCCCCTCTCTACCCATCCCCCTTTTCTCTGTATCTCTCCTTGTCTCTCTCCCCCCCCTTTCTCTCCCCCCTCCCCCGTTGTGTGTCTCCTTGTCTTTCTCCCCCTTCTCTGTATCTCTCCTTGTCTCCCCCCCCCTCTCTCTCCCAGATCTTTACACTGTGTGGCTAATCTTCCATTGATGCTTTTGCTATTTAGGTAACAGACAGGAACATCTCCCATAGATTATAGGATTGTCTCAGCAGGGACCTCACCCACTTTATCCCCTAGATACATGTAACCCCTTCACTGCGGTTCCAACACCTCATATTGTGTGTGTGTGTGTGTGTGTGTGTGTGTGTGTGTGTGTTAACCCAACAACCTTTATTATCTCGATACAAATAAATATCCTTGATGCCCAATGAATACTATTGTTGTTATTATTACTGGCGCTATTTAAATACGTGCACCAGCAATCCCGGTAGTTAGCCAGGTAGGGCTGTAATGCACTGAACGGGCCCCAAGCACTTTTATTTTATAGAAATTAACTTAGTGATTTGGTACTTACATTAATAATAAAAGAGAATGGGGGAGGGGGAAGAGAGAGAATGGGGGAGGGGAGGGGGAGAGAGAATGAATATATGTATGTTCATGTTCCCGGTTAATGATTGCAGGGGCTGTGTATCTGTACTGTAGGTCAGTGCTGCTCAACTCCAGTCGTCAAGCCTCCCCCTCCCCCCACCAACAGGTCAGGTTTTTAAAGAATATCCCTGCTTCAGCACAGGAGGCTCAGTCTGAGCCTATGAGCCACCTGTGCTGAAGCAGGAAAATTCTTTAAAAACCTGACCTGATAGGGGAGGCTTGGTGACAGGAGCCGAGCCCCCAGCTGTAGGTTACATGTAGATGAATGCAGCACTGGGACAGAGGGTGGGAGACTGAGCTCAGAGGTAGTATTCAGGTGGGTGAGGCAGGAAGACCCCCTGCCACAATAGGGCTTAAAGGTCCAGTCACGTGACGTTTAAAAGGTCTAAAAAGTGCGAGCTTCTAGGCCCCGCGGAAGATGTGCGGTCCCCTGTGGGGTCCCCTGTGCGGTCCCCTGTGGGATCCCCTGTCGGCATATCCTGTATTCTGTCCCTCACTTGTTTCAGGTAGATTTGGAGAGGATAAAAGGGAATACAGTACAGGTAGCCTGGGTTTCTGAATTAAATGGTGCTTGGAGCTTGTGAGTAACAAGGCACGTAGAACCTAGTGACCGGCATGGGGCATGTTGATCAGGGAGAAAATTGAGCGTTGGTGTGATTCCCGCGCAGTGTGTGAGTCTCTCCGGGGGTGGGTGGGTGTGGGAGAGTCTCCGGGGGTGGGTGGGGAGAGTCTCCGGGGGTGGGGGTGTGAGAGTCTCCGGGGGTGGGGGTGTGAGAGTCTCCCGGGGTGGGTGGGGAGACTTGGGTCTGTGCAGGAGGGTGCTGCGGGGTAGCTGGCTTCCCTGTAGAAGCTCGCAGGTCCCTGGAAGTCTCCGCCTGTGGGGTGTCGCTGTTCTGCCCAGTTCTCTCTCTGCCAGTCTCGCTCTCGGACGCCCAGCTGCCTGTCTGCCTCTCGGGGGAATGTTTGGAGCTCTCTCTGCGACTCTGATCCCCGTGAGGGGCGCTGGGATAACGTGCGCTTCCCGGGACCCCACTTACTGATCGCAGGGCGACAAGCTGATCCGCACGGGGGCTTTCTCCGGGATCTGTTCCCAAAGAGATCCCTCTCCCAGCTCCAGGTAATTCTCTTCTCTGCCTTTCAGAACTAACCTTTGGGCGATGGTTTATTTTATCTTTTTTTTCTTAACCCCCAGTAGTTTAAGTGACTTGGAAGTAGTGGCACTTCCCCCGGGCTTCAAGAAATACCCAACCTGTTTAAATATTTGGGCTAAGATCATTTCATTGCATCCCATGAGGTTTTATTGTGTGTCTGTCTGTGTGTCTGTGTGTCTGTGTGTCTGTGTGTCTGTGTGTCTGTGTGTCTGTGTGTCTGTGTGTCTGTGTGTCTGTGTGTCTGTGTGTCTGTGTGTCTGTGTGTCTGTGTGTCTGTGCGTCTGTGCGTCTGTGCGTCTGTGCGTCTGTGCGTCTGTGCGTCTGTGTGTGTGTGTGTCTGTGTGTGTCTGTGTGTGTCTGTCTCTGTGTGTGTGTGTGTGTCTGTCTGTCTGTCTGTCTGTGTCTCTGATATAAGGGATATAAGGAAGTGTCAACGAATTGTCACACACTTGGCTTGTAAATGGAACAAAAGTTACATTTTGACCGCCGGCTTCATGGTGTAAATCCTGTATATTCAATATTCAATATTCCTTGTGTGATCTGGAGCTCGCTGGCGCTGCAGGGGTTAAGTGCCACTTGTCATCACATTTTTTTTTTAAACCACATCTGACCTTAACACTCCAGTGGGACCTTAGTGCAGACGGGGTTAATTCAGGGCATTTCAACTCCAGTCCTTAAGAACCCCCCCCCCCCTCCCACCCAACAAGTCAGGTTTTCAGGAATCACTGCTCAGCACAAGTGGCTCAATCAGAGGCTGTCTTCGACTGAGCCTGTGATTGAGTCACCTCTGCTGAAGCTGGGATATCCTGAAAACCTGACCTGTTGGGGGGGCTTGAGAACTGGAGTTGTGTGTGTGGTGTGTGTGGTGTGTGGTGGCTGTGGGGCGTGCGTGCGTGTGCGTGCGCTGCGTGGCTGGTGTTGCGTGCGTGCGTGCGTGTGTGACGCACACAGTGTTGGTTCAGGCCCCCTGACTGAGCGGAAGGAATGTCCTGTTTGAACAGGTGCTGCTCCCCTGAGCCTGTACCCTGCGTCGGCGTGTCGCCCGCACACCACCGCGGGACCTCTGTACTGAGCTCGGCGTTTGCACATTGCTGCCGTAGCAGAACGGCATTGTGGGGCCAGTTTTGCATTTACTGTTAACCCCACAGGGCCCGCCCCACGTAACCTCTCATGCTGCCGTCCGTGCCAGCCCCAGGCCCGCCCCTGTGTAGGTGACCTTATCTCTGTGTGGCCCCAGGCCTGAAAGTAAATGGCAAGCTCTGTGGCTCAGGGAATCCTTGAGCCTGTACAGTGCTATTTGGACGCCCTGCAGCGGTGTTATTAGCGGAAGGGAATACCCAAGTAAAACATTGGTGCGCGGCCATTTTGTCTGACCGTCCCTGCCCTGAGTGCGGATGGAGAGGGTGACCCTTAACCTCGGAATAAACGGCATGTTTGTCTTTCATCAACGAATCCGACTTCATCTTAATTACTCCTTAACGACTCTGCTGTCATTACTTCCCTCAGAAGCAAATTCCATCGTCTGGTTCCCCCGCCGGTGGGTCTTTCAGCGATTTTATAGAAGGCAAACAGCCAAAAATGCTCCACGGCCCCCCCCCCCCACCGCGCGCGGCCGGAGGTCCTTTGCAATGCGTCGGGGTTTCACAGACTTTTACCGTGGGATGTTTTTACAGTCCGAGAAACCTAAATGTCAAATGAAAACCCGTTCACCCGACTCGTCTCCTGTACATTAACTGCCAACAACTTAACCCACTCCTCAAGCGCCACCAACGGGGCAGGTTTTCAGGATACCTCTGCTTCAGCACAGGTGGTCTGATCGGTGGCACAGTGTTTGACTGCACCACCTGTGCTGAAGCAGGGATAACCCTGAAAACCTGACCTGTTGGGGGGGCTCTTGAGGAGTGTAGTTTAGAACCCCTGACTTAACCAGTTCAATGCCAGCCGGGAACTTTTTTACTCAGAATTGTGCCACTTTTTGCCAGAATGGAGCAAAGATGGCGTTACTGGCATTATTGAAAGGGCCCGCGACCTGGCGCATACGTGTAATGCTTCCCGTGTATTTTTCCGAATCTTGACTTATTTTTTGGGGGGACACACAAACACGCGTGTATTTTGCAAGTCAGACTCGCAAACTTGAGAGACAGAGCGTAGTTGACAGTGTGATACGTGGAGAAAGAAACAGGAGAGTAACAATTGGATTGTATTGTATGCATTTAGTAAGCGCCTAGTGTACGTGGACATAGCGTCAAGGAGGAATACATGGGGAATCAAATAAATAGCAGATAATATAAATAACAGATCATGGGAAAGGGAATAAGTGCTTTAGACATAAAAGTAACATTAAGGAAGAGGAAGTCCCTGCCCGGAGGAGCTTACAGTCTAATTGGTAGGTAGGGAGAACGTACAGAGACAGTAGGAGGGAGTTTTGGTAAGTGCGTTGCAGGGGGCCAAGCTTAGTATAGGGTAAGTTTGTATAATAGGTGTATTCGTATGGTCTTTATAACCTGTTTGATTAAACTCGTGCAGAGTTTATTTTGTGTGTGTGTGTGTATGTGTGTATATGCAGATACATACACATACGTGTACGTATATAAATATTAGCAGGTTGCATGTTGAACTATTTACATGAAGGCAAATCACCGTAGTGACGCGCTTCTAATTATTACAGGTGAATATAACCATGTAACACAGGCCAAAAGCTTGAATTTGTAGATATAAAGTGTTTAAACTTTCTCTTGGCATTAAAATAATCTCTTCTCTGCCAGAGGAGTATATTAAAGGTATTATTCACTGTATGGTGCTATAGGAGGAGTTATAGAAAGCGGTTATATGGGGCATTAGGAGTTATATGGAGTGGTTATATGGGGTAGGTAATAGGAGGAGATATAGGGAGCGGTTTATATGGGGTAATAGGAGGACAATAGGGAAGCGGTTAATGGGGTTAAGGATCATAGGAGGGAGGAGTATTAGGAGTGAGGGAGGGGGGAGATGCGTGGTAATAGGAGGGAAGAAGGGATTAGTGTTATGGGGGATGGAGAGAGGGATGATGGATGGCGGTAGATGGGGGGAATAGGAGGAGAGATCTAATAGGAGGTGATATAGGGTAGCGGTATATGGGGTTAATAGGGGAGGTAGTTATAGGGAGGGGTTATATGGGGGGGGTAATAGGAGGAGATATAGGGAGGAGGTTTTTATATGGGGTATTAGGAGATAGGAGCGTATATGGATGGTTCCCCTCCTGTATATGTCGGGGGATGAGGGTTCTTCGGCGGTACTTGGGAAGGATGGCAGGAGAGATGAAGGGTAGACTGTTCCGGTCGAGAGGGAGCGCCGCCATGGTTGAAAACGACGGATTGGCAGGGGGGAGCAGGCGTACTCTTCGTAGAGCGCGCGAGAGGGCAGTCTGGGCAGAGGGGGATCGAGTAGAAGGCGAGATGGCTGCGGTGGAGAATGGGTTGGGGAAGAGGGAGGGACGCAGAGAAGGCCCGTAGGCTCATCCACTGCGTTCCTAGGGGGGAGATAGATTGGGGGTTTTGGGGAAGAGGTTAGGACGGGAGAGGCGAGGAGTTGTGGGGGGAGAGGGGCCGGGTATGGGCGAAGATGGCCACTGACCTGGATCTGAGGGAGAGAGAGGGAGAGGGCGTAGAGGGGGGAGGGCGGAGGAGCGACTTTGAAGGAGAGGCGAGCTGTGACTTTGCGGGGAAAGTGGTTCCGGGGGTGGCAGGGTAAGAGGAGGAGAGGAGAAGGGATACTGAAGAGGGGGGGGAAGGGAAGGGGGAAGAGGAGGAGTGATAGGGAGCGTGGGAGATGGTGGTGTCGGTTAATAGGAGAGATATAGGGACCGGGGGGATAGGGGGGTCGGGAGCCCGGTAATAGGAGGAGTTATAGGGAGCGGTTATATGGGGTAATAGGAGGAGTTATAGGGAGCGGTTATATGGGGTAATAGGAGGAGATATAGGGAGAGGTTATATGAAGCGAGTATTAAAGAGATATAATGATTGTAAAAAGTATTCAATATTTATTCCCTTCAGTACACGTTTGTTTCAGATTGTTAGAGTGTTTCTTCCCGGACAGAAGAGCAGTTTATGCTTCTGGAATGGGATTGATCCTGTAGATTGAGTAATTCCTAATCAGTCCCCCTCCAGGTCCTGGTATTCAGGCCCCGGCTGTGACATTGTCAGTATAGGGTCCCAAGCCCCTCTCCTTCAGCATTCCTGTAACCACCTTCGGAGACATGCAGGCTCAGTGCTGACTGTCCTCCAAATCCCTTTTATACTCCAAGTATTTGTTGTGTCCAGCGGGGAACAGGAATTCCAGGAATAACTTGGGTCAGCAGACTGTCCGGAGCTCACCTCATCTTCCAGTTCACACGATACGTGTGTGTGTTAGACACTAACAACAGCGACATTGACTGTGCAGCAGGGGAGCCTGGTCCAAGTCCCGGTGTCGGCTCCTTGTGACCTTGGGCAAGTCCCATTATCTCCCTGTGCCTCAGGCACCAAACATAGATTGTAAGCTCTTCAGGGCAGGGACTTTGCCTGTAAAATTCTATGCGCCGCTGTATTGCAAGTGTGAAGTGGTTTGAGTTCCTTGTGGAAAAAACTGCTATGAAATTATTAGTAATTGGAGAACTATTTTCAAAGGTAGTAAATATATATGAACCCCTTCTGTCACAGGGCTAAATAATGCAGTATACGGTCCTCCCAGGTCTTCACGGGTCCGTGTCTGCATTAGTCCTATTACTGGGTGTGGGGTTCGGCATGTAACCTGCAGTCTGGCTGATAACAGACTTCCTGCCTCTGCCTGACTTTGAGCTGACCTTGAGATTCCTTACCTGTGAGTATAGCACACGCCCGCCTTCCTCACCCCACTCCCTGAGCGCAGACGGGAAGCGTTCTCACATTATGCAGATGCAAACCCCAGCCAAGTAGGCGCTGGAAAGTTGGGGAAAGTCCGACAGGTGCACACTTGAAATATTATATATTGCCGAAAATCTTGATTGAGCTGGAAAGTATCCGCTCCAAACAGTCATCGTTTCACTATCACTACTGTATGTGTATTTCCTAATTCAATTGTGTTTTTGTTTCTTTTTAAAGGTGTCAGAACTCTGGACCGTGTCTGTGTGTGTGTCTGTGTGTGTCTGTGTGTGTGTGTGTGTGTGTGTGTGTGTGTGTATGTGTCATACACCACACCACAAACTGGGGAAAAAGCCTCCGCAGGTGTGGTGCACGGAAAGGGTAAATAATTAAAGTCTGAGAGGATCCCTAGAGATCCAATATACCGGCACAGCACAAAAGATAAGCACATAAAAGTGGTTTATTGGTTCCAAAATGCCCACATATGTCCTTCTGGGGACCGAAACGTTGGGCATATGTGTGTATTTTGTGTGCATATGGTCGAAATAGCTGTCTGTGAGTAGGGTTACTGGCTCTGCTTCTTAACCCAGGCTGTGCTGAAAAGCTGTGCAATGCAGCAAGCATAAGCTTATAGGGGTCCATGTCAAAATGGATTTGAAGCAAAAGGTGGCACTGTGTGATCATTTGCATGTCATTTCCCAGAATCCCTTGCTGCAGTGGAAGCACTGTATGCCAGGTGATAATGGTGAAAGGCGGGGTTGCAGACCTGTCTAAGACATGTGAATGTGCTCACAAAATATATATATTTGTTTTTTTTATATATATATTTATATTGCTAGTACTGTACTTTGGTGTGTCGGAATTCTATTGGTTTTGAATTTGTAGAAATTATGGGGGGAAAACCTCCAAAATATGCTGGCATTTTTGTTTCAAGAAGACATCGCTGTTTCCTAGAGATGATTAAGACTGATTCAGAGCATGAAGTAGTTATTTAAAGAATTTCTTTGACATATCACAGTAGATCTCTTCTCGCACCCGTCAGAGCGTTGCCCGGGGTCCCGGACTGACCCGGCCTGAGCTGAAGAGAAGATCAAGATCGAAGTGACCCGTTAGTGTCCTTGTCGGTAAAACAATTATTTGCAAATCTCAGCATTTCCTGGAAGTTTTGGCCAGAGACGCTGCCTAAGGACATCGCCAAACGTTCTCAGCGCAGGGCCGCACCCTGAGGGGTGTCATCACCCCAAAAGTGCAGGGAACGGATGGTTTGCGAATGTACCGGAGTCGCTTGCACCTCCCAACTTACTACCAATAAGGTGCCTTGAACCCTTTTACTACCAACACATTGCCATATATTGCGGGGCCCTCCTGGCGGCATAAGGGTTAAGTCCCGGCTAGGACATAAATAATGACTGCTATTTTTTGAGGACTTCCATCTGGGGGACTGACACCTTTTTAAGTGCGAAAATCCGACGCCTAGAATTATTTATAAATCCTTTTCTAAAGTTTGTTTTTACATGTGCTGAGCTGGGAGCGGTTTTATTTCCTCTGGCTGCTGCCGATATCTCTCTGCGCTGAACAGGCGTTTGCGCAGGCATAGCCCCCTCGCTCCTCGCTCATCTTTATTGGCTGTAATCACCCCCCACCCCCTGGTAGAGATCCCCCAAATTCTTAATGTCCAAAGAAACCCATTGTTTTCCTACAAGTGGATTCCATTTGTTTCCCCATCACAGTAAGATATTTGGCAAACCGAGGTTGCACCGTTAACCCTTTGTTGCTTGTGACCCATTGCTGGATGGGGAAATCTCCTAATTCAAGTATTGACCTGGTGCTGTTTGGCCTGAAAACTGCTGTGAATAATGGCACGGGGCTCTCCACTTCCCGTTCTCACGGGTCACCATCGGGTCAGGTTTTCAGGATATCCCTGCTTCAGCACAGGTGGTGCAGTCGAAGACTGAGCCCCTGATTGAGCCACCTGCGCTGAAGCGTGGATATCCTGAAAATCTGATCTTTTGGGGGGGGTCTTGAGGCCTGGTGTTGGCCACCCCTGCGTCTAGAAAATGAGTAACACCCTATGCTACACCTGGTACATCAGTAGGGTCTCTGGCATGCCAGGGACGTCTTGGGGTGCAGCACCCCTGGGTTATGGGGGCAGTTTGTATATCCTGTTCTTTCTGGAGCCATTCGGGACAGAGGAGGCGTGGGAGTCTGTGTCGCCTTCCCCTTGTGTGATAAGGGCATCACGCCCGGGATGGTGGAATTAAGGAGGGTGAGGAGGAGCCGCTGGCACTTCCAGGAATCCCGGGAGACGCCCTCCGATCACACGTTTCACTTTCCGACTGATCCAGTTTAGAAAATAAAAGCTGTGTGTCAACACGTGCCCCTCCCCCCGCCAGACATAAAGCATCGGAAAAGCGGAGGGGTAACCTTGTTGACTTTTGATGTGGTTGAACCTCCGGGTTGGCTTCGTTGTCTTCCCTGTTCTCTGGGCCGGAAAATTAGACTGTGAGCTCTGTGGGGCAGGGAGTGCAAAATTACATATACAGAAGGGAGTCAGAGTTGGTTTGACGGCTAAGTGGGGAGCCAATGGGAGTGCTCCGTTTCTGAGTAACGCCTGTTCTCTGTGCGTTCTATTCATTTGGTCGGCGTCTGCCCGGAGTCACTGCAAAGAACACAGAATTGGGGCCGACACTGATTCATTGCTCGGATACTTCACCAGTAAGGCTGGGGCCATGGTACCGCAGACCGTGCGGACGCGTCCACACGCTGAGCGAACAGACTGCCTTAAGACAGTGATCGCGTTCATGCGGCGTGCGCGCGGGAGGGGGTGCGCGTTGCGCAAGAAATCAGTTCAAAATTATTTCTTGGTGCGACAGGCCAATCACGTGAGCGGTTCGCCCAGTGAGGGCGAATCGGCTCCGTGACGTCACTGGCGCGCTCCTAGACACGCCCACGGACGGTGCGGATACCATGGCCAAAAAACGCACCTGTGACAGGCCGCGGGCGCCTCCGCACGGGCGAAGGCACTATGGACCTGGCCTAAGTATGTTGTATAGACCGCATTACCTAATGTATTAAATATTATAAGGATATAAGTACATGGTGGGTGCTGGGGAACAATGAAGAGACCCCTAATCTCTCCTAAGGACGTAGTGTTCCCCGCACTCCAGATAAATACAAAATAATCAATGATACTGGAAATGCTGATATGTATTAATGAGCAAAAGTGAAGAACATGAATTGACAATGTGCAAAATAACACAAATCACATAAAATGAACAGGAGGGGGAGGGATGGTGAGGGAAGGGGGACATGTGACATCACTAAATATCTCGCCATCGCCATCACACGGATCTTTTGTTAACGAAATACAGACCGTACATGAATTCTGCTTTCACGTTATTCCGGCAGGTGCAGAAGGTCGAAAAACTAGAGGAACTTCGGCAGGAATCCAGGGGGAATCTTTTCCATTTTTGGGTAATATGAGGGTTCTTCTCATGTGATGTGTCCCGTGTTATTAGCGGGGTTACACACCTCCGTCTCTCACCATCACCTTCCTCCGGGCAGACCCGGCTGGGTAATTAACCCCTCTGCTGCTAGCAAGGTGCAAAGGGAAGTCCGCACCTCCTAGTAACACAGCGGTGAAAGCAGTCGGCCATTCAGCACTCCTGCCACCTGGGATGCTTCCCATCTCGAGGTCAGATCCTGCGCAGTAGGGAGATGTCCCAGATACAGAACGAGGACCGCGCCCCATGTCACCAAATTAATAATTTCTTCCAAAGATCACCAGGGCGTCTAGTCTCATAAGATGCGCACAGAACTTGCATGGCGCCAGTATCTCTAACGTGATTTATATACAAACGTACAGGGAAAGGTCGCTATCCAATATAAATCGGGGCGATTTTTAAAGCCGCCGCATTTCTGGCGGGGGGGGGGGGGTTTGTTTTTACCCGCAGACTGCGTTCAAGGTGAAATGACAAATTCGAAATTGGAGACTGCTCCAAAAATGTTACACTCACTAAAACAAACCAGAATATTTCTGATGGCGGCCGCGAGGAACCGAAAGTCATCATGGGCCACCGACAGGTCAGGTTTTCAGGATATCCCTGCTTCAGCACAGGTGGTGCCGTCTTTGACTGAGCCACTGATTCAGCCACTTGTGCTGAAGCAGGGATGTCCTGAAAACCTGACTTGTAGCCCTTGAGGACCGGAGTTGGTAACTGATCAGTGAAAGTCGGTTCTGGTCATGTTACCAAATGTTAAAAATTGGGTTAAAAACATTTTTTTTTTCATCTTTGGTGTAATCGGCTCTTTAGATGAAATCCTCCTGATTTACTTATTTGTGTCTTGTGAAATATCAACGTTTTGCGTTTCCCCGGAACACTGAATTTCAGCGTATCCGCTGCCTGTGTTGATCTATTTGATGGCTTCGTAATTGTTTTGCAAACAAGGAGCAAAAAGAATGCTTTATTTGGGACTTGGAGTACTGACAAACAGTCTGATCTCTAAAAGACATTAGATAAAGAATGTAAAAAAAAAAAAAATACTTATCCAATGTTGTGTTTTTATTTAAAGCTGTAAATCCGCTGCATTTAACCAATTAAACATGTTGCTTCAGTTTAATCCTAGGCGGGACGGACCATTTAGTGATGCACAAGTCGTGCCTGTCATTGTAATGGAACGGTATTAATCTTTATTTTGTTTCAGGGTTATTATGGCTTCTAAAAATGGCTTGGAATTATAAAGGCACTTTCTCTCCCTGTAAGTGCGGCTTTGTTTGAAGTTGCTATGTAAATTAGTTACATTTAATGTGAGAAATGCGCTTACAATTCAGATCAGCTTCAAAATGCTTCGTTGATTATCCGGATTGTCATTTAACCCCTTCGCCACCTCCATTGCATTGCTGGGACCTCTGGCGCTACATTATGAAACGGCGGAGACGCTGTCGGAAAACAGGACTGGCAAATTATTGGAAAATGTGTGTATATGCACACAGTAAACACACGTACACACACACACACACACACACACACACACACACACACACAGTACAAACATGCACGCGTACGTACACACCCATACACACGTACACACACACACACACACACACACAGTATGTACAAACACAGTACGTATACACACACACACACACTACGTACACCCACACACACTACGTACACCCACACACAGTACGTACGCACGCACGTGTATGCACACACGCACATGTACGCACACACGCACGCACGTGTACGCACACACATATATATATATTTGTGTGTACACACTGTGTTGTTATTATTATACACATGACATGGAGATGTTATCCAGGAGATTCCCTTGGAAAACCAGATCATGCGTTTGATTCCAGCGATGGCTACTTAATATAAAGCCGAAATGAACTCCCTTCATTTTTTTCCCCCATCCAAATTAGACAAATGTGGGTAGGGATATTTTCAGAACTGAAACCCCCATATTTGCTATTTAACATGTTGGTTTCCCCGATGTTGAATTAGTTTGAAGCTGGGTCATTTTGATTTAAATTTTTTTTTTTTTTTTATACATTTGAATATTTTTTATTTATTTTTTTACTAACGCTTGAAGGTTAAACTATGGAAATGTATGTTAAGATAATGGCGATACCTTGTTTTACTGTCTGTTATTTAATCATCGACCGTGCCCTTTTCATATACATATAACGGTTATTAGTTACGCTTGTGTTAGAACACAGCCTTTGCAGTGGGTGAACTCTGCATCCGGCGTTCCTTACGCCCTTGAGCAAGCCCCTTTCTCACTGTGCTGCCGGCATTCTGGGTGCATCGCTGCGTACACGGTCACAGCTAAGTAGGAACAAAAAAATAGCCTTCTGACTGTTTCCTGGATCACGTCGTGTGTCACAATCCTGTGTCTCTTGTCACAAAGTGTTTGAAACCAGCTGCGTTTTGATGCGGTGTTTCACTACTGGAAATGTGTTTTTGGGGAGTTTTTATCCGGATAATTGCGGCACGGAGAGGTCTCTGGGTTTCTGCAGCGGAACAGCCACTGGAGTAATAACAGAGCTCAGCTGTTTCTCTGGCAGCAGAAAGGCCTTTAGGGCAGGAAACAGAAGGACTCCACCCAGCCAGCGTTTGGGAGAGTCATCACTTGGCCAGGGTGTGCAGCTCACAGCAGGGTCAGGCCTCCCTGTTGTAGGGTCAGACCCTCCCAGAACCTAACCCATGGGTGGGCACCTCCAGTCCTCAAGGGCCACCAACAGGTCAGGTTTTCTGGATAGCCCTGCTTCAGGTCAGGTAGCTCAGTCGAAGCAGGGATATCCTGAGAACCTGACCTTTTGGTGGCCCTTGAGGACAGGACTTGCCCACCCCTGACCTAAGTGAACTGATACCAGTGACCTGAGTGAATCTGGTGAGCGGAGACTAGAGAGAAGTTTCATTTTCACCGGCTGCGCCCTTTTTGTGTTTGACAAGATTTTGCGCGGGCAAAGCCCTCTCTGGAATCTTTATTGGGTCTCTGATAAGGACGCGTAGGATAAGGGTAAAGAAAACACTGCAAGTTGGGAACTTTCACCAGTGTTTTTGGTTCAAGCAAAGTGTCCCGGTTTTCGTCTTCCAGGATTTTATTTTTTTTAAAAGAAAATTCAACTGACGAAAAATACCTGAAAATAAAAATTAAAACATTTTAAACTGTTTTTTTTTTTTTTGTTCAAAAGTTCACCTAGTTTATTTAACCCCCCCCCCCCCCCTCAAAAAAAATGAATCCAAAGTTTGCACAGTTCTGACTTCGAACCCGCGACCCATTCTTGACAAACTTTTTTCTGTTCATAGACTCCAATTAATTTTAACTTGTAAGATCTTCCCACATCAAGAAAAGGGCAGAATGTTTGCTAGTCGCATGGTTAGATTTGTTTACGGAAGCATATTAGAGTAGGTTCATTACAAAAGGCTGTTTTCTGTCCTTCTGCGTGGGATTGCACCTTTAAAACCAGTAATCGCCTTCTCGGTTTCAGAATTGTTTTGTTTAGCAAGTCCAGAAGCCTTAGCCCTGAAACACCTTGGTTCTGAAGTTACGACTTGCCGGGAAGTAAAAATGGCCACTGATATCCTTTTTGTAACCCCCCACCTAAAGCGTTACTAGCAGGTAGTGTAGGTTAGGCCCCGCTATGGGTTGCTATGGGGATCCAGACGTTACGCAGGGGTATTTAAGGAGAGATGGTTCTGGAAGATTAGGTTCCAAGAGGACATGAGGAGAGGCGCCTCGGGGAGAGTAGACACCCATATGCTTCAGGTAATAGAATAGACCATGCCTCCCATCTTTATGATCTAGACATTGACCGTAACCTTCTCAGGATCCCTAGAGAAGACTTGGGCTACGGCCCAAGAGAGCGCACGCTCTGAGGACTTCAGATCACTCGCGACGGGAGGTGTGGTGGTGGCGCAGCCCTGACGTCATGCGGCTGGTTCACCCTCATTGGCTGAATTGCCGCCGTGACTAGGCCATTGCGCCAAAAGTAAAATTCTATAATATGTGGTCGCGCTTTGTGAAAGCGCGATGGCGCACTGACTGGGGCCGGCCCCATAGAGGGCCGTCTCTTTGTTCGCGGGATGGCGAGCGCGGTCGCGTTCACTGGGGACGAGGCCTAAGGGAGTCCAAGATAAGTGCCAAGTATGAAACGGCATGCACCAGAGGGGTCTCGGTATGGAGGAGTCCCGGATGCCGTGGGATCGGCTCTAACCGCGGATCTGAAAATACGTTCCTCTCAGGCCGAAGTAGCAGTAACCATAACGGCTCACGGTATTGGGTTAAATATACAGGAAAGCGCTAGGATCCCCGATGGGCCTAGTATTGCTGAGACAATGAGGAGGGGGGTCCTTGTCTTACCACAGCAAAGGAACAAAATATGTACCTCCATTCAAGGGCACTGATTGAAGAATAGTATTCATAAATGTCTGAGGTAAAACACAGTGCTGTGTGTGTGTGCGTGTCTGTGTGTGTTTGTGCATGCGTGTGTGTGTCTGCCCCACACCTCTGGAATGCCCTTCCCCCTCAATATCAGATTAGCACCCCATCTATCCATCTGTAAGACCCACCTTAAAACACACCTCCTTAACGAAGCAGATGCACTTACCAGAACACCTTCCTACTGTCTCTGTACGTTCTACCTACCAATTAGATTGTAAGCTCTTCAGGGCAGGGACTCCTTTTCCTAAATGTCACTTATGGCTACTTCCCATTATGTGCTGTTGGTATTATTTATTTGTTATTGATCTGATTATCACGTGCATTACTTAGTGACAGCTGCGTGTCCTGTCGGCGAGCTGAGCAGCGGCCTAACTCCGACCACATGTCCGAGACGGCGTCTGCCGTACGTCCTGTGATTTTATTTATTGGGACATTTTCCATAGCTAGACTTTCAGGTCTACATCTGCAAAACATGTCAAGTTAAGAAGTGGTCCTTTAACACTTCGTGGCTGCCTGCTTTCACTCGTACGTTTCCACGCGTGACCAGCGTTTTTAGCGTAGCCCAGAGCTCCGGGTTCAGGCGCGCGCACAGCCCTGCAGGAATGTTGCACACGGCTCCCGTATGACGTATACACGCGAGGGCCAGGACACCGAATTGTTTGAGAATTCATGCTTGGCTCATATGGACCTGTTTCTGCGGTGCGGACATGCACACATTCGCTCTGAGTGACTCATCACTCATTGCCTCATGCCACATTTCCTCATGACGGTGATACACGCGGTAACTTCGGGGTAGAGATCATGGGAAGGGATAGAAGTGAAAGGTTAAGACACACACGGGGGGGGGGTGTCTCTGCGAGAGGGTCCGGCAGCATCGGGGAGGTCCCGTGAAATCCGGGAGATGTCTCAAAGGGACATATGGAGAGATTGACTCTGTTGGGAAGCATCGCAGGCTCCCCCGGCCGTGACTGGGTTAATGCAGGAGTTCTCAACTCTTGTCCTCAAACACCCTCCCCCCCCCACCAACAGGTCAGGTTTTCAGGATATCCCTGCTTCAGGACAGGTGGCTCAATCAGACCCTGCTTTAGCACGGGTGGTTCAATCAGTGGCTCAGTCGTTGACTGAGCCACTGATTGAGCCACCTGTGCTGAAGCAGGGATATCCTGAAAACCTGACCTGTTGCGGCGTCTTGCGGACTTGAGTTGAGACCCCTCCGTTAATGCCTACATGCAACTTTTGCTCCAAAATGGCAAAATCAAAAAGGCGTTCACGAAGGCTTTGGATTGCGGTTCCAACGCTGCAGTGATCAGGATAGCGTTAAAAAGACTTATGTAAGTCAGGGGTGGTCAACCAGGCTAGGTATAGTGGATATCCCAGCTTCAGCGCAGCTGGCACAGTCTAAGACTGCACCACCTGTGCTGAAGCTGGGATAGCCTTAAAACCTGACCTGTTGGTGGCCCTTGAGGATTGGAGTTGGCCACCCCTGATGTAAGTCATTTGTTAAAATAAATAAGAGGTGATGTAATTGCTGCTAGCCTCTGGCACTCGCAGGGTTAATGCAGCAAGGGCGCTGTGTGCGTTTCCAGCGTGTGAACTATACACTCGAAACCTTTCTCGTCAAACATGAAGCACCTGTATTCACCTCTGTTTTCGGTGGGTGGGACCAGGGGGAGAATCGTGACGTGCTGTTTCCTGTATGTGGAGGCGGAGAGAGGGAGAAGGAGAGAGAGGGAGGGAGGGACGTTTGAGAGGACCCAGG
This sequence comes from Ascaphus truei, assembly GCA_036426205.1. NCBI lineage: Eukaryota > Metazoa > Chordata > Amphibia > Anura > Ascaphidae > Ascaphus > Ascaphus truei. The sequence goes on along the minus strand of WSYH01007069.1, from coordinate 16,411 downwards.
TGAGATAGTGAGGGAGGTGTTTGTGAAGAGCCAGGTGAGACTATGAGACAAGGAGGTTTGAGAGGATGCAGGTGAGCGAGAGAAGGGAGGTTTGAGAGGATCCAGGTGAGCGAGAGAAGGGAGGTTTTAGAGGATCCAGGTGAGCGAGAGAAGGGAGGTTTGAGAGGATCCAGGTGAGCGAGAGAAGGGAGATTTGCGAGGATCCAGGTGGGCGAGACGTTTGAGTAGCCTCCTCTCTCCAGGGTCTCTGAGCTCCCATGTAAGGGGGGACATTCCCGCTGTGTTTGGGACGGAGAGGAAGATTCAGAACTCTGCTTCCGAGGGGCACAATGTTTGACGAGCGAGGCCGCTTCGAGGGCTTGAACCGCAGAATTACACGGCTGTTTGGTAAGTGATCATTGCCTAGGACATTGGTAGCGAGAGGAACAAGGCAGCACTACCTCTTTATTAACAGTAGTACACGTTCACTTGTCCTTTACAGTCAATATTTTATATTTTAATATTATTATCGTTTACTTGTATGGCACCACATGCTAAAACACATGCAACTTAAAATCAGGGGTGCTTAAGCCCATGACCTCCACACCCCCCAACCGGTCATGTTTTCGGATGTCCCTGCTTCAGCACAGGTGGCTCAATCAGAGGTTCAGTCTTTGACTGAGCCACATGTGCTGAAGCAGTGAAATCCTGAAAACCTGACCTGTTGGGGGGTCTTGAGGACTGGAATTGAGCACCCCTGTCAAAAATAATCTTGAAATGCAACACACACACACACACACACACACACAGTGTGTGTCTACATTAATAAATGTGTGACACACACACACACACACACTGTGTGTGTCTACATTAATAAATGTGTGATCTATTTTGAGCAGCGCTGGTCCGTTCCAATACTACATTTATACTTTATTACACGATAATAAATATTACCTGCAGGTAGGATGAAAGTGGTGAGCCTCAAACATTGTGAAGGTTAGACAGTGTATAACAGAAAATGTGGGGTGTGTGTGTATGTATAGACATATACGATCAGCTGAGGGTTCCTGAAGGTGCACGTTTAGTAGAATGACATTTTGTCGCGGAAAGCTTTGTAATGTAGCCGTTTCCTGGAGAAATCCTTTATTTGACGCCTGTGTATTCAGGTGCCCTGTAGGTTTGCAAGTTTGTTACAGCGACATGTATAAAGAACTCCTATAAAAAGGGATACATGTCTGTGTGTTATTAGCCACACGGAGGGGCGTACGGGCACCAACGCAGCGGCCTGCGCATTCGGAACGCACAGATTGTACCCTGTAAATCCTGGGCTGGCATTGGCAGAGTGCGCCAGCGTGTCAGCATGGGCGAAGCAGCCAACATACATCATACATGCTGGTACACGCCTGTCTTGTGCTGAACAAAGGGTATTAACAGTCACTGCCAGAGGTACACCTGTGTGGCACTGTACAAGGTGTGTGTGTGTGTGTGTGTGTGTGTGTGTGTGTGTGTGTGTGTGTGTGTGTGTGTACGTGTGTACACACACTCATCCCGCACAGACTGAGATGCACATGTCCGGCTGCTGATGCAGAATGCGTCTGGTTTTGGTGCGTCGGTAAGAGATACCAGGGCCGTGACTTTTGTGTGTTGCCGTTTTTGCCGTTCCTGCCAGTCACGCTTGCGCTGCGACAGCCGCTTTTGTTTATGTATCTGGCCGCCATCGCGAGTCGCGCAACAGATTGGCATCGAAGTGCTTAAGGGGTCATTCAATAAACTGCAATAGTGCCGATCGCTCGGGAACTCCTATTGACTTCAGCGTGCCCCGACTGGCACCATCACGTTTACAAAAGTAATACTGGTGCCGTTATTTGTGCGGTAAAGCTGCAGGGCACAGCCGCGCTCCGATCCAGCGCTCGCAGGGTTATCCTGAGCTTCGCAGCGCTCGTCCAATCAGAGCGCTCGGTTACGGTAACATTTCTCTTTTAGAACAGAATAACCCCTTCACTGCCGGGGGCACCAGCAATGCTTTGCGTTACCTAGTAAATACCCAGGGCGGTTATACCCCCAGGGGGGGCGGTGGAGGATTTCATAATCCCGTCCTAAAGCCGTTACCTAGGAACGGTCTCTCGGAGACGGGAGATAATCGCCGGATAGTGACACTTTGTAACTTCCCCATTGTCTGACATGCAGTAATTTGGGAGATAATGAGCAAACACGTGAATATTCAGCAACGCGCAAGTCTGGGAGTTGCTAAAAATATAAGTTTCTGTGTTGCTGTATGAGGCTGACACAGAAACGTGATCGTCTGGGCAAAAATATGAATGTAGAAGTTTTGTCAATGAAAAGTAGGCGTCTGCTAGCCAGCCATGCGTATATGTATGTATATATTGTAATATATATATATGTTCTGGCTTATAACCATACCCCCCTCGTTACATACTCCTTGCGCAGTGCGTGGGGACGGCCGCTCTGATATTAAGTGTCCGTTTCTGTCCTTGAAGGGAATTAAACGCAGTGCGCAGTTATATGGCTCTGCTCACGGGGTTAATGCTGAGGGAAGGGTATCTGGGCAGTAAAAGCTGAGTAATGGGGGTTGGGTATCTCTGAGCATTACAGACACTTTCCTTATAGTCTGTCAAGGTTGGGGGAGGAAGCATACATTTCTCACGTGTGTGTGTGTGTGTGTGTGTGTGTTTTAGGCCTGCATGGGTACGTGTGTGTGTGACAGGCCTGTGTGTGTGTGTGTGACAGGCCTGCATGGGTATGTTTGTGTGTGTGTGTGACAGGCCTGCATGGGTATGTTTGTGTGTGTGTGTGACAGGCCTGCATGGGTATGTTTGTGTGTGTGTGTGACAGGCCTGCATGGGTACGTGTGTGTGTGACAGGCCTGCATGGATACGTGTGTGTGTGGCAGGCCTGCATGGGTACGTGTGTGTGTGTGTGTGTTTTAGGCCTGCATTGGTATGTGTGTGTGAGGCCTGCATGGGTACGTGTGTGTGTGTGACAGGCCTGCATGGATACGTGTTTTGTGACAGACCTGCATGGGTATGATTGTGTGTGACAGGCCTGCATGGATACGTGTTTTGTGACAGGCCTGCATGGGTATGTTTGTGTGTGACAGGCCTGCATGGGTATGTTTGTGTGTGACAGGCCTGCATGGGTATGTTTGTGTGTGACAGGCCTGCATACAGTCAAACCCTGTACAATACACCACACACACCACACACACAATTCACCACACACCCCAACCACACCACACACGCCCACCACTCCATGAACCACACAGCACACACACACCACACTCCCACCCACACACACACCACACACACACCACTTTCCCTCCGTGTGGCGCCCGTATCTCCTCTACAAATGACAACACCGCCCTCTCCCCCCCCTCTTTCTCCTCTCCCCCCCCTCTTTCTCTCTCAACCACCCCCTCCCCCATCTTTCTTCTCTCCCCCCCCTCCTATAAAGGCCAAACCAGACTCCCCCATCTTTCTCTCTCTCTCAACCCTCCCTCCCCCCCCTCTTTCTCTCCTCCTACTCACCAGCTTCACCACCGCCCTCCCCCATCTTCTCCTCTCCTCCCTCCCTCCCACCCTCTCTGTCTCAACTCTCTCACACTCCCTCCCCTCCCTCTTTCCTCTCTCAACCCCCCCTCCCCCCGTCTTTCTTCTATCTCTCACTCCTCCCTCAAACCCCCATTCTTTCTCTCACCACCACGGGGCAACCTCTCCCTTGTGTACAAAGCAGCTGCTTCTGGGAATTGCAGTGTCTGTCCCATGATTCGGTCATACGCTGCACCCCCTATTAACCCCTTCCCTGCCAGAGAGCGCCGACGCCTCATCACCCAGAATAGTCCGATGTTTGCAACAGACACCGGTTTTTTAATCGTCTGCCACAGCTCCTGCACGGATTTATTAACCCCTGAAATCCCTCTGCTGCGGATTATCTACCATGAACAAGATCTGTTTTTGGCTTTTTACTTTACTTTTGACTTCATAAAAGAGCACTATTTATACGCACACATTCTCGCTGCTGCGGGAGAGTAATTAATCACACCGCAAGATCTCCTCTGTGTTTTTAGGTCATCCTTTTACTCCTTAAGATAGCAGTACCACTCTGGCCAGTGGAAGGGTTGACACTTCCGCCACATCATCACCATGCACCCGCTACCTAGACGCGCCCACCATCTCTCTTAAAGCAGCAACGCGCTCCCCCCTCCCCCCCAATTTAGGTATGGATTTCTTTGCAGGATTGGGACCACGGGGTTCTCCGGAGTTTAAACAGCGTTATGTTTAGTTCCAGGGACCCCAGTCCCCAAGATATTTACCGGTGTCCTCTCATGGACATTTAAATAGCCATCCAATAGGGAGAGGAATCGGCCCCTCCAATCCTCAATGTTGCTGCTTCTAATTGGCCAGCGGGACGCGCGAGATGTTATGCCCGAGAGTCTGGAAAGCGGTGTAATGCAGCAGGCATAAGCTTATAGGGGTCCATGTCAAAATGGATAAGAAGCCAATGGTGGCACTGTGTGCTCATTTGCATGTCTTTTCCCAGAATCCCTGGCTACAGTGAAAGCTCTGTAGGCTAAGAGATAACGGGGAAGGGCAGGTCGCAGACACACACACACACACACACACACACCAATGCAGGCCTGACACACACACGTCCCCATGCAGGCCTGTCACACACAAACATACCCATGCAGGCCTGTCACACCACACGGACCCAAATGCAGCCTGTCACACACCACCACTACCCCATGCAGGCCTGTCACACACACACACGTACCCATGCAGGCCTGTCCACACACCACCGTACCCATGCAGCCTGTCCACACCACACACACACACACACACACACACACCACACCACACACCACACACACACACCATCCTTCCACACAACACACAACACACCTACACCAACACACACCGTCCCCCATGCAGCCTGTCACACACAACACCTACCCATGCAGGCCTGTCACACACAAACATACCCATGCAGGCCTGTCACACACAAACATACCCATGCAGGCCTGTCACACACACACGTCCCCATGCAGGCCTGTCACACACAAACATACCCATGCAGGCCTGTCACACAAGCACCGATACCCATGCAGGCCTGTCACACACACACGTACCCATGCAGGCCTGTCACACACACACACGTACCCATGCAGGCCTTTCACACACACACACACACACACACACACACACACACACACACGCAGGCCTGTCACACACACACACACACACAAACATACCCATGCAGGCCTGACACACACACGTCCCCATGCAGGCCTGTCACACACAAACATACCCATGCAGGCCTTCACACCAAACATACCCATGCAGCCTGTCAACACAACAAACATAACCCCATGCAGGCCGTCACAACACAACAACTACATCAGTCCATGTCACCACAAAAACCCATGCAGGCCCTGTCACAACTAACCAGGGCTGTCCACAAATCATACCCATGCAGTCTGTCACAAACACGTTCCATGCAGGCCTGTCACACACTCACACGTACCATCATGCAGGCCTCACAACACACTACCAATGCAAAACCTAAAAACACACCACACACACCACACGTACCATTCAGAGCCGCCCCACACCCGTATCCATGCAGCCTGTTCAAACACACACACGTACCCATGCAAGGCCTGTCAACAACACACCACCAAACATACCCATGCGGCCGTCACACACACACACAACATACCCATGCAGTCCTGTCCAACACACCACAAAACATACCCATGCGAGCCTGTCACACACACACACACAACCGCCTGTCACACACACACGTACCCATGCAGGCGCTAACACACACACACACACACACACACACCGTGAGAAATGTATGCTTCCTCCCCCAACCTTGACGACTATAGGAAGAGTGTCTGTAATGCTCAGAGATACCCAACCCCATTACTCATCTTTACTGCCCGATACCCTTCCCTCAGCATTAACCCCGTGAGCAGAGCGATATAACTCGCACTGCTTTAATTCCCTTCAGGACAGAAACGGACACTTAATATCAGAGCGGCCGTTCCCCACGCACTGCGCAAGGAGTATGTCGAGGGGGGTATGGTTTAAGCCAGAACATATATATATATTTACTATATACATCATATACGCATGGCTGCTAGCAGCCGCCTACTTTTCATTGACCAACTTCTACAATTCATATTTTTGCCCAACAGATCACGTTTCTCTGGTCAGCCTCATACAGCACACACAGAAACTTATATTTTTAGCAACTCCCAGACTTGCGGCGTTGCTGAATATTCACACGTGTTGCTCATTATCTCCCAAATTACTAATGCTGTCAGAACAGTGGGAAGTTACAAAGTGTCACTATCCGCGATTAGCTCCCGTCTCGCCGAGAGACCTGTCTCCTAGGTACGGTTAGGACGGGATAATGAATCCTCACACCGTCCCCCCCTAAGGGGGTATACACGCCACTGGGGTATTTTACTAGGTACAGCAAAGCATGCTGGTGCCCCCGGCAGTGAAGTGTATTCTGTTCTAACAAAGAAATGTTACCGGTACCGCGAGCGCTCTATTGACGAGCGCTGTCGAAGCCTCAGGATAACCCTGCGAGACGTGGATCGGAGCGCGGCTGTGCCCTGCACTTTACCCGCACAAATAACGGCACCATTATTACTTTTGTAAACGCGATGGGGGCAGTCGGGCACGCTGAAGTCAATAGGAGTTCCCGATCGATCGGCACATGGCATTTTTATTGAATGACCCCTTAAGCACTTTCGATGCCAATCTGTTGCCGACTCGCGATGGCGGCCAGATACTAACATCAAAAGCGGCTGTCGCAGCGCAAGCGTGACTGGCAGGAATCGGCCAAAAAACGCAACACAAAGTCACGGCCCGGGTATCTCTTACTACCACGCGACGCACCAAAACCAGACGCATTCTGCATCTCATCGGCGAACATGTGCCTCTCAGTCTGTGTGCGGTGAGTGTGTGTACACGTACACACACACACACACACACACACACACACACACACACACACACACACACACACAACACCTTGTACAGTCCACACAATTTAATCTGCGTGACTTTATAACCCTTTGTTCAGCACAAGACACTTGTACCAGCATGTATGATGTATGTTGGCTGCTTCGCCCATGCTGACACGCTGGCGCACTCTCCAATGCCAGCCCAGTATTTTACAGGTAACATCTTTGGCGTTCCGATGCGCAGGGCCGCTGCTTGGTGCCCGTACGCCCTCCGTGTTGCTATAACACCAGACATTACCCCTTTTTTAAGGGAGTTCTTTATAACTGTCGCTGTAAAACACACTTGCAAACCTACGGGCACCTGAATACACGGCTTCAAAATAAGGATTTCTCCAGGAAACGGCTACATTACAAAGCTTCCGCGACCAAAACATTCATTCTTACTAAACTGGCACTTCAGAACCCTCAGCTGATCGGTATATTCTATACCTACACACACACCCCACATTTTCTTTTATCAACTGTCTAACCTTTCACATGTTTGAGGCTCACCACTTTCACCTACCCTGCAGGTATATTTATTATCGTGTAATAAAGTATAATGTAGTAGTTGAACGGACCAGCGCTGCTCAAAATAGATCACACATTTATTAATGTAACCACCACAGGTGTGTGTGTGTGTGTTGTCACACATTTATTAATGTAGACACACCTGTGTGTGTGTGTGTGTGTGTGTGTTGCATTTCAAGATTTTTTTGACAGGGGTGCTCAATTCCAGTCCTCAAGACCCCCCACCAGGTCAGGTTTTCAGGATTTCACGGCTTCAGACCATGTGCTCAGTCAAAGACGAACCTTGATTGAGCCACCTGTGCTGAAGCAGGGACACATCCGAAAACATGACCGGTTGGGGGTGTGTGAGGTCATGGGCTTAACACCCTGATTTTAAGTTGCATGTGTTTTGCATGTGCTGCCATACAATAAACGATAATATATTAAAATATAAAATATGACTGTAAAGGACAAGTGAACGTGTACTACTGTTAAACAAGAGGTAGTGCTGCCTTGTTCCTCTCGCTACCCAATGTCCTAGGCAATGATCACGTTACCCAACAGCCTTGTAATTATTCTGCGGTTCAAGCCCTCGAGCGGCCTCGCTCGTCAAACACATTGTGCCCCTCGGAAGCAGAGTCTGAATCTTCCTCTCCGTCCCAAACACAGCGGAATGTCCCCCCTTCATGGAGCTCAGAGACCCTGGAGAGAGGAGGCTACTCAACGTCTCGCCACACTGGATCCCTCGCAAATCTCCATTCTCTCGCTCACCTGATCCTCTCAAACCTCCCTTCTCTCGCTCACCTCTGGATCCTCTAACACCTCCCTTCTCTACGCTCCACCTGGATCCTCTCAAACCTCCCTTCCTCGCTCACCGTGCATCCTAATCAAACCCTCCTTGTCTCATAGTCTCACCTGGCTCTTCACCAACACATCCCTCACTATCTCCACCTGGGTCCTCTCACGCCCTCCCGCCCTCTCGTCTCTCCTTCTCCCTCTCTCCGCCTCCCATCCAGGAACACGACTATCCGATTCTCCGCCTGGTCCACACCCACCGAAAACAGAGTTGAATACAGGTGCTCATGTTTGACAGAAAGGTTTCGATGTATGTTCCACCGCTGGAAACCACACACGCCCTTGCTGCATTAACCCTGCGAGTATGCCAGAGGCTCAGCAAATTAACATCACCTCTTTTTATTTTAACAAATGACTTACATCATGGGGTGGCCAACTCAATCCTCAAGGGCCACCAACAGGTCAGTTTTAGCTATCCCAGCTTCACACAGGTGGTGCAGTCTTAGACTGTGCCAGCTGCGCTGAAGCTGGGATATCCCACTATACCTCCTGGTTGACCACCCCTGACTTACATAATTCTTTTTAACGCTATCCTGATCACTGCAGCTTTGGAACCCGCAATCCAAAGCCTTCGTGAACGCCTTTTTGATTTTGCCATTTTGGAGCAAAAGTTGCATGTAGCCATTAACGAGGGGTCTCAACTCAAGTCCGCAACGCCCGCAACAGGTCAGGTTTTCAGGATTCCCTGCTTCAGCACAGGTGTCTCAATCAGTGGTTCAGTCACGACTGAGCCACTGATGAACCACCCTGCTAAAGCAGTCTGATTGAGCACCTGTCCTGAGCAGGAATCCTGAAACCTGACCTGTTGTGTGGGGGAGAGGGTGTTTGAGGACAAGATTAGAACTCCTGCTTAAACCCAGTCACGGGCCGGGGAGCCGCGATGGCTTCCCAACAGAGTCCATCTCCCATATGTCCCTTTGAGACATCTCCCCGGATTTCCCGGGACCTCCCCTTGCTGCCGGACCCTCTCGCAGAGACACCCCACCCCCCCCGTTGTGGTCTTAACCTTTCACTTCTATCCCTTCCCATGTCTCTAAACCCCCAGTTACCGCGTGTAATCACCGTCTGAGGAAATGTGGCATGAGGCAATCGATTGATGTCACTCAGAGGCGAATGTGGTGCAGTCCGCACCCAGCACAGGTCCATTGAGCCAAGCATGAATTCTCAAACAATTCGTCGGTGTCCTGGCCCCAGCTTGTATACGTCATACGGGAGCCGTGTGCAACATTCCTGCAGGGGCTGTGGCCGCGCCTGAACCCGGAGCTCTGGTCTCGTAAAAACGCGTCACGCGTGGAAACGTAACGAGTGAAAGCAGCAGCCACGAGTGTTAAAGGACCACTTTCTACTTGACAATGTTTTGCAGATGTAGACCTGAGTCTAGCTATGGAAATGTCCCAATAATAAATCACAGGACGTACGGCAGACTCCGCCGTCTCGGACATGTGGTCTGAGTTAGGCCGCTGCTCAGGCTCGCCGACAGGACACGCAGCTGTCACTAAGTAATGCCCCGGATAACGCGATCAATAACAAAATAAATATACCAACAGCACACATAGGAAGTAGCCATAAGTGACATTTGGAAAAGGAGTCCCTGCCCTGAAGAGCTTACAATCTGAATTGGTAGGCTTATACCGTACTAGACAGAGAAGGTTATCTGGTAAGTCACGTGCTTCGTTAAGGAGGTGGTTTTAAGGTGGGTCTTACAGATGATAGATTGGGGTCTAAGTCTGTATTGAGGGAAGGGCATTCCTAGGGTTATGGGGCAGACACACAACACGCATGCACACAACACCACAGCGACACCACCCACACAGCAGCCCGTGTTTTTCCCTCCGACTTTATAATCATATTTTCAATCAGTGCCCTTGTATTGGAGGGTACATATGTTTTTCCTTTGCTGTGGTTAAGCAAGACCCCCCTCCTCATTGTCTCAGCAAATACTAGGCCCATCGTGGATCCTAGCGCTTTCCTGTATCATTAACCCAAATACGTTGAGCCGTGTATGGTTACTCTCTACTCGCCTGCGAGGAACGTTTTCCGATACGCGTTAGAGCGATCCCACGGCATCCCGGGACTCCCTCCATAAATACCGAGAACCACTCTGGTGCTGCCGTTTTCATACTTGGCACTTATCTTCGGACTCCCTAGGCCTATCTCCCCAGTAGAACGCGACCGACGCTCGCCATCCCGCGACAAAGAACGGCCTCTATGGGTTCCGGCCCAGTCAGTGCGCCATCGCGCTTCACAAAGCGCGACCCACATATTATTAGCATTTTCTTTTGTCGCAATGCCTAGTACGGCGCAGCATTTCCGCCACATGAGGGTGAACCAGCCGCAAGACCGTCAGGCTGCGCACCACCACCACACCTCCCGTCGCGAGTGTCTGAATCCTCAGAGCGTACGCGCCTCTTGGGGCCGACCCAAGTTTTCTCTAGGGATCCTGAGAGTTACGGTCAATGTCTAATCCATAAAGATGGGAGGCTCATGGTCTATTCTATTACCACCTGAAGCATATGGGTGTCTACTCTCGAGCCCAGGGCGGCCTCTACCCTCGCTGTCCTCTTGAGACTAATCTTCCAGAACAGATCTCGTCCTTAAATACCCCTGCGTAACTGTCTGGATCCCCATAAGCAACACCATCAAGCGGGGTCCTAACCTACCACACCTGCTAGTAACAGCTGTTAGGTGGGGGGTTCACACGAAAAGGATATCAGTGGGCCATTTTTACTTCCCGCAAGAAAAAATTTTCCCCCCGTAACTTGCAGAACCACGGGTTTCCAGGGCTACAGGCTTCTGGACTTGCTAAACAAAACATTCTGAACCGAGAACGGCGATTTACGTGTTATGTTTAAAGGTGCAATCCCCACGCAAGAAGCAGACAAACATCCTTTTGTAATGAACCTACTCTAATATGCTTCCGTAAACCAATCTACCATTGGACTAGCAGCACATTCGTGTTCTCCTTTTCTTATGTGGGTAAGATCTTACAAGTAAAAATTCAATTGGAGTCTAGGAACAGAAAAAGTTGTTTGTCAAGTTGTTCGGTTCGCGCGGTGGAGTCCGCGACAGGTCAGACCTGTGCAAACCTTGGATCCATTTTTTTTGAGGGGGGGTGGCGTTAAATAAACTAGGTGAACTTTTGACACAAAAAAAAACAAAAAACATGTTTAAAATTTTTAATTTTTATTTTCAGGTATTTTTGATTCGTCATTAGTTGATTTTCTTTTAAAAGAACTAAAAGTCTGGGGAGACAACCGGGAACCTTTTGCTTGAACATCCTAAAAACACTGGTGAAGAGTTCCAAACTTGCAGTGTTTTCTTCTACCCTTATCCTACCGCGTCTTAGTCATATGACCCAATAAAGATTCCGAGAGCGGGCTTTTCCCCGCGCAAAATCTTGTCAAACAACAAAGAAGGCGCAGCCTGCTGAAATGAAACTTCCTCTCTATGTCTCCCGCGTCACCAGATTCATCTCGAGTCACTGGTACCAGTTCACTTAGTCAGGGGTGGGCAGTCCTGTCTCAAGGCCACCAAAAGGTCGAGGTTCTCAGATACTCCCCTGCTTCGCCTGAGCTACCTGACCTAGCCAGGGCTATCCAGAAAACCTGAACCCTTGTTGTGTGGCCACTTGAGGCCTGGAGGTGGGCCCACCCATGCGTGTAGTTTCTGGAGCGCGTCTGAACCTCACAACAGGAGGCCTGGACCCTCTGCCCCCACGACGCCCCACCCTGCCCCCCCCCCCCCCCCCCCCCCCCCCCCCCCCCCAACCCCCCCCCCCCCCCCCTGCCCCTACCCTCCCCCCCGCCCCCCTCCCCCTCCCAACGCCCCCTCCCCCCGCCCCGCCGTCCCCGGCCCCCCCCTGTTTCCTGACCCTAACGGTCCTCTACCCCGCCCAACCAGCCCTGCCCCACTCCCTCCCATTCCCCACCCCTTCCGCTCGCCCGACCCCCCCCGGCCCCCCCGTGCCGCAATTCGATCAAACCCCAACCCCCACCCGACCATTCCAGTCCCCGCCCCAGCCACTCCCCCCCAGCCCGACACCCCACCCACCCCTCCCCATCCCTAACCGCCCACCCCCCACGCAAGCTCGTCCTCCCCACCTCCGAACCACCCCCCCACCCCCCCCACCCTCTGGCCCCTCCACCACCCGCCACCCCCCCAGCGCCACAGGATGTCGAGCACACCCCCGCCGCCTCCACCCGCACCCCTTCTTGGTCTTCCCACGGAGATGACTTCAGAACGTGGCTGGTGAGTTTCTTTTCTACTAATCTACTGCCAGATGAGCTGTGAGCCGTCGTAACCATGCTGATTCCCCTGCAGAAATGACGCCAGACGACTCCGATGGCAATTTATGCGGGCTAATCTCACGCACGGAAACCGACATTCCAGTTGTGACACCCGCATCGAAACAAAGCGCTGTTTCAAGTAGCACACTTTTTGACTGACAGACCGGATATGCTTGAACACACGGTACGTGAATACATAACAACAGTCAAGAGTATGGCCTATTTTTAATCGATCAACATTGTACCATGTTACTCCAGCTGTAAAACCAGATGAAATGCAGAAGTGAAAGGTTGCTCAAAGGTAAAAAAAACCCGATAATTTACCCAGACCCAGCAGGCTGTGTCACCAACGTACTAATTAACCTGTAGTAAGACAAAGCACTGTATAAATACGACATAATAAAAGGTAGCGCCTAGCTTACATACATATATCCCATAGTCAACCCAGTTAGTCAAAAATAATATTTGCATGTGGTGAAAAAAAAAAATTTAGTAATGCCACTTCATACGTTTTCTCGGGACCATGTAAATAGCCAACTGGGGTAGGCTTCTAAATCCCACAATTTGTCTATGATGGAAAAAAATAGGAGTCATTTCATGTCTTTAGGGCGCTGAATCAAGTGACTGGTTTTCCCAAGGGATCGTCTGGATAACCATCTCACATGTCATGTGTATAATATACAAACACATGGGTGTACACACAATATATACTATATGTGTGTGCGTTACACTGCGTTCGGTGTGCCGTAATGTGCGTGTTGGGCATACAACAGTGCGTGCGTACGTACTGTCGTGTGGGTGGACGTAGTGGTGTGTGGGTGTACGTAGTTGTCTGTGTGTGTAATACGTACTGTGTTTGGTACTACTGGTGTTGGTGTGTGTTGTGTTGTGTACCGTGATGTATGAGGTGTGTACGTCGCGTGCAATCTTTTCGTACTGTGTTGTGTTGATGTGTGTGTGTGTGTGTGTGTGTGTGTGTTACGTGTGTATTAACTGTGAGTGCATATCGCCACATTTCCCAATATATTTTGCCAGTCCTGTATTTCCGACCCACAGCGTCTCCCCGCGTTTCATACTGTACGCCATGAGGTCCCAGCATGCCTGGAGTGTGCCGAAGGGGTTAAATGACAATCCTGTAATCAAACGGAAGCATTTTTAACGATCTGAATTGTAAGGCGCATTTCTCACATTAATGTAACTACTATTACTAGCAACCGTCAACAATCACCGACTTCCGGCAGAGAAAGTGCCTTTATAATTCCAAGCCCATTTTTTTAGAATGCCATAAGTAACCCTGAACCAAAAATCAAAGATTAATACCGTTCCATTCATGACAGGCCACGCCTTGTGCATCACTAAAATGGTCCGTCCCGCCTATGATGTAACTGAGCCACATGTTTCAATCTGGTTCAATGCAGCGGATTTTACAGCTTAAATAAAACAAAACAACATGGATAAGTACTTTTTTTTTTTTTCTACAACCTTCTTTATCTATGTCTTTTCGAGATCAGACTGTTTGTCAGTACTCTCCGTCGCCAAAACATTCTCTTTTTGCTACCTTGTTTTGGCAAACAATTACTAAGACCCATCAATAGATCAACACAGGCAGCGGATACGCTGGAAATGCAGTGTTCCCAGGGGAAACGTCAAACGTTGACGTAGTTCACAGACCACAAAATCAGTCAAATCAGGAGAACTTTCATCTAAATACCGATTACACCAACCAAGATGAAAACAAAATGGTTTTTAATAACCCAATTTTTACACATTTGGTACATACGCAGAACCGCCTTTCACGATGCAGTTTACAGCACTCCGGTCCTCAAGGGCTACCAAGTGCAGTTTTCAGACATTCCTCGGTGTCAAGCCAAGTGGCTGAGACAGTGGCTCCGTCAAGACCGGCACCCACCTGTGCTGAAGTCAGGGATACTCCTGACAACTGACCTGTCGGTGGCGCCCTGATTACTTCCGTTCCATCGCAGCCGACATAAGAATAATTCTGGTGTTGTTTTAGGTGAGTGTAACATTTCTTGGTGAGGCAGTCTCCAATTTCGAATTTGTCATTTCACCTCTTGAACGCAGTCGCGGGTAAAACAACAACCCCCCCCCCCCCCGCCAGAAATGCGGGCGGCTTTAAAAATCCGCCACCGATTTATATTGGATAGGCCGATCCTTTCCCTGTACGTTTGTATATAACTCAGTTAAGAGACTGGCGCACATGCCAAGTTCTCTGTGCGCTATCTTATGAGACTAGACGCCCTGGTGATCTTTGTAGAAGAAATTCTTAATTTGGGTGACCGGGCGTCAGGGTCCTCGTTCTGTATCATGGGGACATCTCCTACTGCGCATATCTGAACCTCGTAGTGGGAAGCATCCAGGTGGCGAGTGCTAGAATGGCCGACTGCTTTCAAACCGTCGCATTTTACTAGGCGTGGCGGTACTTCCCTTTGACCTTGCTAGCAGCAGAGGGGTTATACCATCCGTCTGCCCCTAGGAAGTGATGGTGAGAGACGGCAGTGTGGTAACCCCCTAATAACACGTGGACAACATCCCATGAAGAAGAACCCTCATATTAACCCAACACATGGAAAGATCCCCTCCTGATTCCTGCCGCAGTTCCTCTATTTTTTCGACCTATACTTCTGCACCTGCGGAATAACGTGAAAGCAGAATTCATGTACGGATCTGTATTTACGGTTAATCAAAAGATCCGTGTGAAATGGCGATGGTCGAGATATTTTAGTGATTCGTCATCATGTCCCCCTTTCCCTTCAGCCATCCCTCCCCCTCCTGTTCCTTTTATGTGGATTTTTTATTCTTGCACTTGTCAAATTCATGTTCTTCCCTTTGCTCTTAGATACCTATCAGCATTTCCGTACTCCCATGATTATTTTGTATTAATCTGGAGTGTCGGGGAACACTTACGTCCTTAGGAGAGAGTGAGGGGTCCTCTTCATTGTTCCCCAGCACCCCACCAATGTACTTATTCCTTATAAATATTGTAATACATTATAATGCGGCTCTATACAAACATACTTATGCGCCAGGTCCAAGTGGCCTCGCCCGTGACGCGAGTGCGCCCGCGTCCTGTCCAGGTGGCGTTTTTTGGTGCCATGACGTATCCGTCCACCTCCTTGAGGCGTGTCTAGATCGCGCAGTGGACGTCACGGAAGCCCGATTCGCCTCTCACTGGGCGAACCGTCTCAAAAACGTGATCTGGCCTGTCCGCTTCACCAAGATAATTCTTTGAACTGAATTTCCTATTTCGCAAAACGCGCACTCCCCTCCCGCGCGCTACGTAACTTCCGCTGACGCGATCACTTGTCTTAAGTCATCTGTTCCGCGTCACGCTGTGGACGCGTCCGCACGTGTCCTGCGGTAACCATGGCCCCCGCCCTTACTGGTGAAGTATCCGAGCAATGAATCATGTCGCCCCAATTCTTTTCTTGCACTGTGACTCCGGGCAGAACGCCGCGCAAATGAATAGAACGCACAGAGAAACCCAGGCTGATTACTCAGAAACGGAGCAAGTCCCATTGTCTCCCCACTTAGCCGTCAAAACCCAACTCTTAATCCCTTCTCGTATGTAGATTTTGCACTCCCTGCACCACAAGCTCACATCTATTTTTCTCGCGCGCCAGAGAACAGGGAAAGACAACGAGCCACCCGGAGGTTCACCAACATCAAAACAGTCACAACAGGTTACCCCTCCCGCTTTTACCGATGCTTTATGTCTGCGGTG